>JAHRHJ020001389.1:0-24684 GCA_019776745.2 Taxus chinensis
ATGGGATGAAGTAGTGTAGCTCGATATTGATGTGGAGAACACCAGAGAAACACTAGGGTAAGGGATATTTGCATGCACAATGGTGCAAAGCATTAGGATAACTACATTGAGTCTAAAATGTATTGTAGCACTTAGTGTCCACATATGGGGTGACCATCCAGGTCATTCCAATGAGAAAGATTTTTTTTTTTCCATATAACGTGTAATTGAGTGTGGGTGTATGGTAGATAGGTTTATATTACATGTACAAGTGTAAAATATGAGGTTTGATGTGACATTGAAGATTATAAAGGGTGATAAAGAGGGACACTAAAGTTTGAATATTTTGAATTTTTGGAGGTCTAAAATCATATAGTAGGGTTTATTTTTGTTGTATAATCTTGACGGTACTATACAGATCTAGCCCAAAATCTCCAATAATATAACAGAATATTCCTCCAATTTCCATGTTTTGTTTCTACTCGGGATCACTCAAGGACACAATATGAAGTCCATCTAAATCGACTAAGTGACTTTTTTCTATATCCATTTCCACCTTTAATTGTTTGTATCTCTTCCTTAAAGTGGTTATTATGCTTATATGAATAAATAGTTGATCTAAAATATCATCTTACACATGTATTTTTGTTTGTTTTCTATCTTATCAAATTATATATTGATTAATTTTAATTAGGGTTGATACAACAACCTTCAAATACAAGGAACGACCTGCAATAAATCCAAAAACACAGTGTGTAATCAAATGTTCCCTGATATTTTTCTGATACGACCTCTATATCCTGATATGCTATGCATAAAACTCAAAATTAGTTGGGTAATTAATTGAGATGCCTTGCATAAATTAGAAATGGTTGTGGATATGCAAAATTGGCTTAAATGAACCCTTAAAGGCCTACAAAAACTACAAAACACCCTCATAGACCCTATTATAACCATAGTAAGCTACAAATATCAACAAAACAAATCTCAAATATTTCTCAATAAACAAAAAATGGCATAGTGAATATTATTACGGCCTACAAATTAGGATAAAGCTATTAAAACAACCATATAAATTTACAAATCAACCTATATTTACCATAAACTCCTTGAATAAGTAAATACAACTTGATTTCCTTCTGAATCACCTATAAAAAATGGAGACAAAAAATGATAATTTTTGCAATAATAATTTAAACAAAAAACTCTCTCAACCTATAAATCAACTTGGGTAAATCTCAAAAAAGGATGGTTTTTCTCAAATTCACCTCCATTTCTCCTTATTTCCTCTCTTTTTCCCTAGCCGCCCCTGTAAAATAAATAAATTAAGTCAATAAAGTTCTAAAGTTAATAATAAAGTTAGAACCCCTAATTTTTTTAGGGATTCTTAAAAAAAATTAAAGGGGAGGATATTTCTTTTACGTCTAATAACTCATTGGAGAGAATTTGTTTTATTTATTTCTTTCTTTCTTATAATAAAAATAGAAGATAAAATTAAAAGCACTCACTAGCTAATTCATAGAGCTAAGTAGCACTAATGGCTAAGTTAATTTGTTAGTTCTAAGAAATAACTTGAGGTGTGAAGTTCAATAGCGATCCTCTCTTTTTATTCTTTTATTTTTTTTATAAAATATTGATTTGAAAAAATAAGTTTATGTTTTTCTCTTAGGAAATTTAGTAAAAAAATTATATTATTATAAAGTTTTTTGAAAAACAAAAGAAAATGCATTTAGTTTTCTACATTACTTAAATGTATATCAAAAATTAAAGATTTATTTCAAGTTTAATTAATTTTAATTTTTGTCAAGAAAAAACATTATTTTTTGCCAATTTCTTAATGGATTAATTGTAACTACTGGATGGAATAAACTACCACATGTGTTGAGATAGGTTCAAATCCATCTTCATGGCAAGAAAATTATGAGATATTGTCACTGGTGTGAAAAGATGACCCACCAAAAGACAAGAAAATCCCAAAAATCTAAGTACCTTTTCCTAAAGATCCCAGGAAGCTATGTTGATCCCATTGCAAAGCATAAAATATGAGTTCTTACTATATATAAGATGCATGGAATCTCTTGTTAACACATGAAAACAACTACAAAATGTGCATGGGGGAAATTGCCTCTAAAAAATAGTTAAACTTGTCATGGAACTATTTACAATTCCCATGAAGGGGGATGAAAAAATAGTTAATTATTTAGCCAAAATTAAAAATACTAAAGCATAGTTAGATGGATGTTATTGTGAACTATTTGAAGATAATTTGTTGAATTTTACCATATAGATTAACATTTATGAAAAATTTAGAAACTATATCTCGATTTTGAACTCTAAATACTGAAATGAGACTCATTTACCTAATTTGGATACCCTATCGTCTCTCCTAATACATGAAGAATGAGTCATGGAAAAATTTGATTCAAAATATAATGTCTCTAAGGAGTTATTCTCATAGAATGATAAACCCTTTCAAAATGAAAATAATAGTAATCCAAACGAAAAATCGAGCTTCAAAATGAAATTTGAAACTAATCTTGTCAGGACTAATCAAAATTTCAAGTAAAGTTCAATGACACTTGTAATAAATGCGTAAAATTTGGTCTTAAAGGGACTAATTGTTTTTCAAAAATAAATAAATGTGATAAAAATTCTAAAAATAAGAAGTTCAACAATAAAAAGAATAATCAAAATCAAAATCAAACACAAAGCCAAGAAAATAATGTTGAGAAAACTATTTCCCTTTATATTGCACTCTCAACTTCACATGACAACAAATATATCCTAGATATTGGTGCCTTGAGGCACATGATCTACATTCGTTAAATCCTCACAGATGTTGTATAATGTTAGGAAAATATATATCTAGGAGACAACTCTATCATTCGATCTGAAATTTTTGGTAATGTAAAATTGAAATATGGAACAATAAAAAATGTTTTATTCGTTCCTAAGTTAAAAAAATAACTTTTTATCTTTCTCACAATTAACTAAATAAAAGTGTAAAATTGTGTTATTGCAATATAAATGGTATGTGAAAAATGATCTCAGTAATGTCATTACTTCTGGAATAAAAAAAAATTGGTTTATGCATATTTGATAGATTTGTTTCTAAAACTTATTTTTCGTCTCGTAAAAATGATCTTCAACTTTGGCATGAAACGCTAGGAAATGTGAATTTCATAAGTATGTATGAAATGTATCTTCTAAATCTAGTGATAGGTATTCCTAAAATGAAATCTAAGTATGGAACTTTTGAAATTTGCTTACATGGTAAGTAACAAATTAAACCATTTCACAAACATCATGAGCCTAATTCCTCTCAGTTACTAGAGTTGATTCATGTGGATGTGAGAGGTCCACTCAAATTACCCTATCTTGGAAGAGCCTTGTATGTTGTAAGCTTTATTGATGACTTTTCTAGAATGACCTAGTCATAATACATTAAGAAAAATTTCGATGTCTTGTATAAATTTCAAGAGTTTAAATCCTTAATTGAGAATGCCTCTAATTCAAAAATTAAAAAATTATAAATGATGAAAGAGGTGATTATATTAGTAAAATGTTTGATAGCTTATGTGTTTTATGTTGGATTCACCATGAGTTGACAACTCCCTGTTCCCCATAACAAAACAACATCACAAAAATAAAAAATAGGACCATAATAGAAATGGCTAGGACAATGATTCATGCATCAAATATGCCTAATTTTTTATGGGCATAAGGCATGAACACTAATGTCTTCTAAGTAAATTACTTGGGTAAATAAGAATATCATCAGCAAGAGAACACCAAATAACACAATATTATAGATAGATAATCACAAGATGCAAGTATAATATCTTATCCACTTTGAGGGGAAAAACTCCAAACCATGCAATAATAATAAAATGTTCAATATGATGATCAACTACTACCTAATAACATCTATATATACTATTCATATGCTATGTCCATCACCAAGGCCGGCCCACTAATGATAATATAACACATGATATGAAAGAGATACATCATGATAAGAAGTTATGATAGCCACAAGTTGGATATATATAGCCAATGTAAGATATATGATTAAGGTATAACATGCCCCTCCCCTTCGAAGCAACATTTTCCTCAATGTTGAGAAGCTCTGGATGCTGCTACAGGAAATTTGCATCCTCCCATGTTGCATCTTCTTTGCCTATATTTTTCTACTTGATTAAATAATCATTGATGAACCTTTTACTCAATCACATAGTGTGTGTCTTAAGAATTCATTTTTTTTCCAAGATGATTCTTCCCTCCTCATTAATCTTTGGTAACACTATTTGGGCTGATATTTTCTTTCTAATTACCTTCTTTAGGAAAGCTACATGGAAGACTGGACGTATTCGAGTGGCCAGAGGAAGTTCTAGTTTGTATGCTACACTTATAATCTTTTGTAACACTTGATAAGGGCCATAATACTTAGGTGAAAGCTTGTTATCATTTTTTTGTTGTTTTAAGGACATTTTCTTATATGGATGTAAGTGCAAAAAAACACAATCACCAACTTCAAAATGTCATTCACCGTGATTTTTGTTTGTCTGCTACTTCATTCAGTTTTGTGTCATGGCCAAGTTCTCCTTGAAACTTGAAAGTACCTCTTGTTGGAGTTTAATATGTTCTTCCACTGGCTCTGAACCCTTCGTTGGCACTCTCAATGATGATTTGATAGATGGTGGATGGTACCCATATAAGTGCCAAAAAAGTAGATATTTTGGATGATGTATGGAAGGAAGATGTTATACCACCATTCCGCAAGTGGCAACCATTGGAGCCATCTCACTTGTCTTATTTGAAGTAAAGCAACTAAAGATATCCCTCAAAACACTTATTTACACACCTCTTTTTTCCCATCAGATTGAGGGATGATAAGAGGATCTACGAGCTAACTGATGTATCCAAACATGAGAATAAAGTTAGTATAAAAATTACTAGTAAATATAGGGTCCTCGATCACTTACTATAATCTTCAGTATCCCCATGTAGCTTTTGAACTTGTGTCCATGAAGGTTGTTTCTACTATGCTTGCAGCAAATGGGTGTGACAAGGAACAAAAATGAGCATATTTGGTGAGTCTATCCAAAACAACCATGATGACATTTTTTCCTTCAGATTTAGGAAATCATGTGATGAAACCCATGGAAACCTCTTCCCACCATCTGGCTAGGAATAAATAGAGGTTGTAGAAGACTTGGGGACCGAACTGTTTCACCCTTATTTTACCATATAAACCATGAACTCTGCTACTAAATTGTTGGACATCCCCTTTGAGCCCTTCTTAGAAGAAATAATTTTTTTAATTTGATGATAAGTCTTTGAGAATCCAGATTTCCCCCCTACTAGAGAATCATGTGAAGCTCAAATAGGAACCCTATTTTAAGGGGTGGATTTCTTACATAGGTATAATCTATCTTTATACCATAAAGCATCCCCTTTCTGTACAAATTTTTAAGACATGCTTGGATCATTATTGGAGATAATAAATGAGGTTTTGTGTAGTTTGGTAATTTCTCCATTTGGATCTTGCCTCCTCTACCCAATCTTCCTATAAGGTACCAATATGACACATAACAATGCCTGACAAGTTGATTCATCTTTTCAATATAGAGAATCAATGACTAAATCCTCCTTCCCTTTCTTGTAGATTATCTCAAAATCACACCGCAATATGTTTTAGACCCATTTCTGTTGTTCTGCAAATGATAAATGTTTCTCTAAGAAGTATTTCAAACTATCATGATTGGTATTTACTTTGAAATGTCTACCCATTAGATATGGTCTCATTTGCTTCATTGTATGAAGTATGGCTAAAATTTCCTTATCATAAACTGGTTTTGATATATTATTACCTTTGAATTGGTGGCTCTCAAAGGCAATGGGATGACCCTCTTACATGAGTACTATGCGCCCATACCATACCCTGAAGCATCACATCCAACAATGAATGTTTTGGAAAAATCTAGGGTCGCTAGAACTAGAGTGGTGCACATGGCCTCCTTCAAACTCTCAAATACAATGAGTAACTTCCTCATTCCAATGGAAATAGTACTTATTCAATAAATATGTGAGTGGCACTTGCTATGCTGCCATAATTCCTTACAAATCTACGATAATAACCTGTAAGCCCCAAAATTCCTCATATATTCTTTAGGGTTTTGGGAAGCTTCTATTAGAGCACGACTTTTATCTTATTAGGATCCACTTTAACACCTTCATAAGAGATGATGTGACCCAAATATTCAAGCTCCTCGAATTCAAAAGAACACTTAGAGGGATTTACATAAAGTTGATGTTGTTCAAGAGTTTCCAACACCTTATTTACATGATGCAAGTGTTCCTCCCATGTTTTAATGCAGATTAATATATCATCAAATAACACTAAAACAAACTTCCAAACAAATGGCTTAAAATAGAATTCATCAAACTTTGAAATGTAGAGGGTGCATTTATTAATCCAAAAGGAATTACCAAGAATTCATAATGGCCTTCATGTGTTCTGAAGGCAGTTTTATGAACATACTCATCTTGATTCTAATATGATGATATCCAGGTAATGAAGATAAAGTTTTGTAAAGTAAACAACACCATGCCACTCATCAAGCAAATAATTAATTACAAGAATAGGAAACTTATCTTTGATTGTGTACTTATTGAGTTCCCTATGATCGGGACACATGCGCCAAGATGTCATCTTTTTTCCCACCATCACTATTAGGAGAAGAATAAGCACTCTGACTATGGACGGATAATTCCTGCTTCCAACATCTCTTGTACAATATCTTCTCGATCTCACTCTTTTGGACATATGATACCTATAAGGTATAATGTTGGGTGGTTGGCTTCCTGGTACTAACTAATAACATGATCATGGTCTCTTTTTGGAGGTAAACCCTTTGGCATATTCTCCAAACAAAACATGAGTGCTCATCTATAACTACTTGCATATTTGATGGTATAATTACATTTGATTGATGTTCTTCCAATGAAAATAGTTATGCCACAAACCCCTTTACACCTTTTTAAGAATTTTTGCATCTGGTGAGAGCTCACTAACTATGGAGACTTTTCTCTTAATCCTTTAGTTCAAAAGTTTCCCTTCTAGACTGAAATGACATGAACAACTGCTTGGAAGTTCATCTCAATGGTTCCCAAGGTGGTAAGCCATTGAAATCCTAACACAATGTCTGCTCCTCCCATGGAAATGGCATACATAGGGCTAGTTAGCAAGTAATGTCTCATGGTGAGATTAATGTTATGGAATTTTCCTGAAAAAATACTAGTTACCCCATCAACAATCATTACTTGACATTTTAGAGCTAGATAAAAAAATTAGTTCAAGTGTACCACCAACTTATAATTGATGAATTTGTGAGTACTTCCCAAATCAATCAACATTGTCACCCTCTATTTTTTAAGAATCCAACCACTTTGAAAATTTTGGGGAGTTGCTAATACCTGAAATTTCATGACATGATATTGTTGGATGAGGATCTCCTAACTCCTCTCTGGCTCGCTCATGACCTCTACCTCTTCTTCTTCATTAGGTCCCTCAATGTAGAACAACTTATTTTCAGCACATTTATGTCCTGGTCCAAATTTACCATCACAATTAAAACATAACCCTTTGGCTCTCTTTTCTTCAATTTTTTGAGGTGTCAGTCTAACTGGCTGAGGGAATGATGGTGGCAAGGTGCTACGATCTCTGATATTAGTGAAATTACTGTCTTGCTGGAAAGAAATTTTTCCTCTACCCTGCGTGCCATGATAATATAATATGAAACCTTATGAGGATTGGAAATACACATCTCATTCTCAATGTGTTCCTTAAGACCCCCAAGAAATAGTCATTCAGATTCTCTTCAGTAATATTTTCCACACACAAGGAAAGGTTTTGGAATTGATGACATAATCCTTGAATGGATCTTGTTTGTATTAACTTTGTTAATCGGCTAAAGTAATTCTCTGACACACTAGAATTATAGTGTAATTACAACTCTTCAGTGAAAATTGTCCATGTGACATTGAGACCACTCTCTTTGCCTTGAGCACATAACCATCGATACCAAAAAAATTGGTTAGGTTCTAGATACAAGGATGCCATGGTACCTTTTGTTCTCAGATGGAATCTGATGTAGATCAAATAAATTATCCATTTAGGTTAATCCAATTGAGTGGATCCTTTCCATAAAACTTATGCATTTCCAATTTTGGAATCATTTTACGGGCCATTGTAAAGTGTTTATATTTGGATTAGGCATGCTCGAAGATCCACCCCGGCTTGTCTATTAGTACTTTGACCCAAACATCCCCCTTGATTGACCTATGAGTGAGTTTGGCTGATTAGGAAACCATGATTACCCATTATATTGTATTGATTGGTGCATGAAATAGTCTAATTGTTGTCCATTGCGTTCTAAATCCATCTGATTTGTTGGCCATTCTAGACTCGAGGTTTCAGATCAAACTCAAGTTGGCTTACCTTATGGTCATTTCAAAGTAAACCCTAGCCCTAAGGATATCTGTAGTTACCCCTATGACTCTAACTCCTAACTATCCATCTCATCCTTATTTGGGGTTTTACCTGGAGTGATGGGATTCTTTTTTCCTCTTGTGGAAGGCCCCATCATGATGCCCCAAAATGGTAGGATTTAGGGATCAAGGTCAAAATTTTAGGGTTTGGAGATTTCGATATGAATAATTCTAGCCAAATATAAGGAACTTAAAAACAAAACTCAAACTAATTTTTTATCCTCTTTCCAAAAATGTAAGGAACTTGGAAAAATTCCACAATTTGCAGCCTATGGAATAAAATTTATGAAAAACCATAAAATTGATCTAACTTTTGCAAAACACGTCAAAAATGCTTGAAATTTGGAGAGAGCTTACTTGACTGATTTCAACACCCAAAAAAATAATTGCAGAAAAATTCACTACCAATTGGAAGATATAGTGAACCTTCAAAATTAGGGTTTTGACACAAGTTTTGGCCAAGATCAAGCTCTGATACCACTTGTAATGAAATTACTTGTGTAAATAAGATTATTAGCCACAATAGAACACCAAATAACACAATATTGTAGATAAATGATCTCAATATGCAAATAGAATATCTTATCCACTTCAAGGGAGCAACCTCCAAACCATACAATAAGACTCAAATGCTCAATATGATGATCAACTACTACCTACTAACCCCTATATATATTATTCCTATGTTATGGCCATCACCAAGGTCGACCCACTAATGATAATATAACATATATGAAAGAGATACATCATGATAAGAAGTTATGATAGCCACAAGTCAGCTATATACATCCAATGTAAGATATATGATTAAGGGTGTAGCATGCCTACATTCTAAATGGATTATGTATAAATCCTTATCGTGCAAATATTCACCCGTTGATAGTTGGATATTGCAAAAACTTGTATCTCTCATTTGAATATATTTGTAATCTATGTATTGCTCGATTTCAATGAAATTGAGCTATGCAAAATCAATGTTACCCGTCCAATCAATTATTGGTATGTGCATTTCTCACAGCATAGTAGGAATTCACTCTAAAACGTGATTAAGAGTAGTATAATCCATTCAAAATGAGATTGTAAAAAAGGAATGTACATGTTTTAGAGTTGGAGGACTCTTGAACTTTCTGAAACTTCAATTCATAAACCCTTCCTTATTTCATTTGAGGTAGAAATCCTAAAGTTTCATCACATTTATTGGAAATATGTTAAATGGGCCTCTGAGATGGACATAATCGTTAATCTTGTACTTGGTTAGGTGTGACTTCAATGGCTATTCATACCAAAATGGGTGTACTGCATCTATGAAAACCACTCCTCTGGCTTTCATCCTCAACAAGGGCTTCTTTTTCTTTTGATAGTGGGGCCTTATAAAATATGACCTTTGGGTCAAATAGTGTAACAGTGGCTTGCATTTCTTTGGTGAACCATTACAACTTCACAAATGGTGATGATCAATATGTAAAATTATGAAATGCATGCCCTATAATTTTGAATAACTTACCCAGCTTGCTTTTATGTATAGGTACCAAATGTTCAACTGGTTCAAATAGAAAATTATTTTAGTTCACTTGTGATCAAAACATGTGAAGTGTAGCTAAGATTAATGTCAATACATCAATTTGGTGCCCTAGCTTTATTGTATATTCCTAATTTGAATTCTATAAATTTTCCCTTCTGTAAAGCCTAGCTAGTCATCACTTCCAAATTTTATGTAAGTGCCTTTCCTTCACGCTCCTACTTCCAACATGGGATTTTCACACTTAGTAGTTTACCTTTGTTCAATCCAAATCTCCTTCATACAAATATGGGTTACACACGCAATTCACACATAAGACTGTTGTATAATACCTGAACTCTTTAATATGCAAGGTAAGAATGAACTGTGCACTATGTACCCTTTGTCAACATAGTTTTCCTAAAATTTATCAGTGGTGAATTACTTCAAACCACTCAAGCTTTACATGTGTTGGGATTTATTTTATCTCACGTTGTTTATCCAACTTTCTTCCACACTTAGGCACATTGGACCTTCTTTTAGCATGACATTATCTTAGGCTTTAGTCATGTTTATAATGTGACTTCCCTCGCCACGAACCATTTTCCTTCTTGATTCGCACACCATGTAAATCTAGACTAGGTTTTGCGTCCCTCACATTATAACTGCACGACCCGTATGTGCGTTAATGAATTTCTAATAACTTTTTTGAGTAAAGTTATGTTGATGTACTTACGCAAACAATACACTTCCCAACTTTCATGGGTTTACTCAATTATTTCCATCAGTACCCTCCTTTCAGTCATTTCCATGCCCACCTCTAAGCCACAATGTTTTCAATAGACATAAGTTGTTAGAATCAACATATTGCACAAATTTGTCCGTATCACATGTTGGAATACTATATGTTAGAGGATACATTATTATAGGGGTAAAATAATATTTTTTGTGAGTATTTATCCAACATTACAATAATAACTAGGTTAGATATTAAATTGTTTAGCTTTGAATGATGCTTTGTCATTGCTATATTCATGAGGGAATAAGATTGTTTGAGAGATATTTAGATAGTTAGATGTGCGGAAATATGAGATATTTTAGGATGCAGGGTACTTATAAATTGATAAGATTTACTTTCATAAATATTATAAACCTATACATGTAATATTCTCTTGTATTACTTATCCCAATTATATTGAACTGATCCCGAAATTAGTTGGAATAAAATTAAAGCATTTTCTATTATTTGACAAATTTACTTTTGGTTAGTTTATTTTACTTGTGACTTCTATTGTTAATTCTGGACAAAGATGAAATTACTATCCAGAGAAGTATTGATCCTATGCATAATGAAACTTAGGAGAAGCTTGTTCTAGAGGAGGAGATGCACAATTATTGGCCTCATCTATCATTAATACATACCTGAATATGAGGTTCTTAGTAGCCTTAGTTGAACCATGCAACAGATGGAAAATTCTATTCCACTTGGAGTGTAAAATGTTTTGAGATCTTTAATTAGAAGAGAAGATTAGTTTTTATTTACGGTTAGTGATAATGACTATAACATTGGTTGTTTAGTTTTATATTTATCTCAAAAATGTCAGAAATGTTACAAAAGGCTATTAGTAATTCTATTTTTCATTTGTCTTTTGCTTTGAATACAAACAAATAGAATATATTATACTCTATGTTTTTTTATATCTAATTGTACACCAAATAGTTAAACATATGTCACCTCTATTCTAGCAATTTATTTGATTTCTTGGTCTAGACATTAAAGTGTTTGGCTTGATTAGTTTGAGTAAACTCTTTCGAAAGATGAAATTTAGCCGCAGGGATTGCATAAATCATGATCTATCATATTTACCTTGGAATACTATATTAGGATTTCATGCTACTTTTGCCCCCCTCCTATTAACATCGACCTAGCGCCCTTATCTTCTCCATCAAATGTGTGGTTATCTACAAGCAGATTTGAAGAAAACAAATGTCGAACCCTCAGCATGTGCACCTTTCAGTGTACATGACCCTGGGTAATCCTTCCTCAAAGTTTTTTTCATTGGTATATTTATGTTTGGTCAAATAATATTTGACAATAGTCATAAATAAATTATATTTAGGTCTGGTCACGCGTATTAGTTTGTCCTCCTCTCATCTTTTTGTATTCAATCTCCACATATTCCTCCATCTTTACAATGTTTAAATAGTCAAAATTTAAAATTTTCATTGTATTGTCTTGTCATTGTCAAAACCTATATAGATAATTCAAATATATTCTAGAAACTTAAAAGCATTCATTTCCTACTCGGTTATTTTCAATGGTAAAAATCCTTCAATGTGAGATTCAGCCTCATGACCAATGCCCTAAATCCAATGAGTTAGTTCTAGATAGATTGGATCTGACAGAGGCAATAGAGGAAGGAGGTCAACCAACGACCTTTTGATAAGCCTAGCAAGCGAGAGAAGTTGCACAATGAAGTTGTGGCATTTAAGAAATCATTGTGTGTCTTGATTACCGTTGTGTGATCGATAAGAACAAATGAATCATTTAGGTTCAATTATAAAAATGTGAGCAATAATCTTATATTTTTGAATGTGAAGGTGATGAGAGATGAATTATGTTTTTATATTTAGTTTGTCCTGGTAGATTATAAAACCATCATTTTTTATGGTTTCAAAGTTAAGCCACATGGAAAACCATCCTTTTTTGAGGTTTTTGGTAATCTGAATGTAAAACCATCCTGGTTGTTTGTAGGTTGTTGGTAAAGTGAGTGTAAAACGATGTTTTCATAGTCATTAGTAAATATGGTGGTTAGTATTTTGTAAAACCATCATTTAAGATGATTGTATTGTAAACCTAGATTTCCCCATGTTATTAACTAAGGGGGAATGTTAGGTTTTCTTATTATATGTTAGGCTCAGATATTTATATGCAGTAGATATTATTTGTCGATGATTTATTAATTAGACTAAAATGTAATATTTAGATATTACATTATGTGAGTGAATGATGAGTTGTAATTAACAACTCATCATGAGGGAATAATGGGCTTGTTTGAGAGATATTTGGGATAGTTAAGATGTTAGGAAATATGAGATATTTTAAAGGGTTTGATATACATTTGATAAGGTTTGACACCTTCATACAAGAAACAACCATATGTAAGATTCTCTAATGTATTATTATCCCAATTATATTGAATGTTCATGTAAGAATAAAATTGGAAGCATTATATTTGTGTTTATTTGTGACTGTTCTTTTTTATTGTTGTATAGTTAAATCTGAAGAAATACATCATTACTATGTTTACCCCACACTATGAGGTATTGTTGTCCTCTGAACAATCTACTTAATAGATTTTAGTCATCTCTTGCACACAAACACGCTTATACAACAAAACATGAGAAAAATCTAATCTAAATGGAAATATTGATCTACAATTGTATCTCCTTAATGAAGATGAGCAGGTTACAAATATTATAATGATAGCCTCTATGTGTCATGTGAAGTTCTGCAAGTTTCGTGCATTTATAGGCCTTTCAGAGAATTAGATTTGGGGAGAGAATCCATGGAAATGCCACCTTTTAATGATATTTTAGTGTTAAACTTCATGGTACTTCCTAGAATGTGTCCACCAATAGGGCACTATATGTGATTCTGAACATAAATGATCTTAACACATGAGTATTCCTATGTAATTATGCTATCAAAGCATTAATTATTATCTTTTGCAGTATTCCTTAATATTATGTAAGTATTCATGTAAATTTCGAGTCATGAGAATTTTTTTTGTGGGAACATCTGTATGATTTCCTGTATTTACATGCTAGCCTAAATCGTCATTGATGATTTATGGATTGTAAATCCTTTCGTAGAAAAAATTAATTTGGCATGTTTCCCCACTGAACATTAAGGGGGAGTGTTGGGGTGATAATATTAAGTAGGAACACCATTTAGGTGGGCCACCGCTTTACACACATTTAATGTTTTTTATAAAAAAAAGTATTAAACTGATTATTATAAGTTTATGTATCAGGTACCCACTCCACTTAATGTGGAATTTATTTTTAGTTAAATTAATTCAAAAGGTAAGAGTGAAATGTTGCACTCCTGTGCAACCGAATCACCCACCCTATTAAATAGGGTGATATCATTATGAGATTGTATTGTATTATAAATTATTTAATTTTTGAAAATGTTGAATGTTGTTTGGAACCCGACGAGGTAAGTGGAAGTGTTGGGCAAAAAATAATTTGTCAATAAAGGAAATTCTTCTTTATAGTGGGGTTTTTACATTGAGGTTTCCCATTATAAATTCAGTGTTGAGTTGTAATGCATTGTTACTTTTATGTATTTAATTTTTACGTATTTACATTGTTAATTAATTCCCTGTAGACCGAAATTTTAGTCCTGGGCATTTTATTAATGTGGTGGATATTTATTTAATTTAGTAATTTATTAATTATCCCCTAATTTCTAAATTCAAAGGTAATGACATAAATTGTGGTTCTATTATCCCTCTAGCACATACTATGAACTATTCTAATTGTCTCTCTACTCTTCCTCTTGAATGCAAAGGAAATGACATGAATTGTGATTCTTATATCCCTCTTGAACATACTATGAATGATTCTATGTGTTTATTTACTCTTCCTCTTGAATGTAAAGGAAATGACATACATTGTGAATCTTATATCCCTCTTGAACACACTATGAATGATTCTACTTATGTCTCTACTCTTCCTCTTGAATGCAAAATTAATGGCATAAATTTTGATTCTTCTATTCCTCTTACACATACTATGAATGATTATACTTATATCTCTACTCTTCTCTATGGAATCCAAAAAAAAAAAATATTTCTATTTCTTCTTTACCACAGGTCATTGATAATGTAAATAATGATAACATCGTTTCTACTTTTCCTACAAAATGTGATGCAAATAGTATTTTTATATTTCCTAGTGTGGTTACTTTGACTATAAATAATGGTATTATTCCTTTACCACCCCAATAAAGACCAAAACTATAGAACATAATGATATACCCAATGTGCCTTCACATGACACATCATCCCATAATATTTTAAAGTAAAATAGTGTTCCTATAGATACTATTGATGGTAAAGTGCGACCCTTAACTAATCCTGTAGATATTTATGTCATACCTCTATAAGAGGTTCTCTACCTTATGCATGTTGTAGGTGATATACAACACAAAGTTCATACACTAACTTTAGAAAATAAAGCATATTATGCTAGCCTTGATTATAATACTATCTATGGCAATCCAATTTAGTGTAAAATATTTCAATCTCCTTTTCCTAGGATTTCTTTACTCCCTCATTCCAATTATTTGACGTAACTTCGAATACTTACCTTCATTATAATCATTATCGAACTCTCATGACTTCACATAATAATGATAGGTTGCTTCTAAAATATTTTCCTAAAAGCCTCACAAGTGACGCGATGTATTAGTTTACACATCTTCCTAGTGGATCTTTGAGTACCTTCCTTGAACTTGAAGAATATTTTATTGCCCACTTTAGTCATCATACAAGCCCTTAGTTACAAATGAGCATTTACCTTCCTTACATCAAGGTGAGACTAAACCTCTATTTGATTATATTTTGCAATTTAAAGAAAACGTTCACCTATTATTATATCAACCTATTGATCTAGAAATGTGATTACATTATGATACATTTGGTTCATTCACATAGCTTTTTCTTTGTGGTATATATTTAAAATGAAACCTCATTCTCTCACATCAACTCATGCATTTACATAAGGACATTTTAGTTGCTTCTACCAGACTCAATTATGATGTGCACCTAAATTCATCACCTAATGAAGCTATAGACACAAAATTATGCACTTTAGACATTATTTAGCCTAGTCTTATACTACTATTTAGAAGGTTCTCAAGTGAATAAAGTACTAATTAATCCCACCTTTTGGCCATCTTTATTTTATATTTTATTTTGTATTTCCCGTATATTTTCCAGCACTTATCCATCCATTTCACAACTTCCCCATCATTTTATCCCAAAATCAGGGTGCCCCAGCCTATACTGGGGCACCCTGAGGTGCCCCGGTCCCACCCTGGGTGCCCCTGATCTATGCACATCCTTTTTCCCACTTCTTTTGGGGTCTTTCTAGCCATTTTTCATCCTTATCTTTTTCCTAGTTGGCCTTGTTGGGATTAATTATGAAATTAAAGCTTGAGAACCCTATAAATATAAAGTTATAAGACCATAATGAGGGTCCTAGCGTCACACACTACTATCACTCCATCTAGAGTTGCATCCATTACATCACTTGCATCCACATAGTGACATGCATCAAGGCTAGGAGATCTACATCACACACACTACATAGGGGGAGGGATTCTATTCTATTCCATGCACACATGCTATTTACATTTTCTATAGTTACTATTGCTCGCTACTTCACAAAGTGTGACTGACATGAGAGCACCTAGGGCATGACATGCACACACTCACCAGAACTACATCCGGGTCTGAAATGTAGTGCAACGCTCAGTGATAAGACCACTAGTTTGGTGGCTGAGGTCAGTTCTGACCCATTCATTTGCATATTTTATTTTTCCTAGGGTTTGATACTTCTTTCGTCATTTGATTAGGTCATTTTCCAGCTCATCTGACAGAATCTAGTGTGACAGACAGAGGGATATTCAAAGACAACTTGTGACCATAAAAATTAGTATTTTTGAGAATTTACAGAGATCAGAGCACCTAATTACAGACCAAGGCACCCCGGGGTGCCCCAGTACCTTCCCAGGTGCCTCAGTAAATTCATATCCTCTAGATCTACCCTTCACAGGACCTCTGAGTGTTCGTTGCACTTCCAGATTTTATTGTCAGACCTGCGACAACTGTGCAACAGTCACTGTAATCAGCTAAGTCATTTCTCTCTTCTTTACACATTTAGGGTTTTATTTCACTTATAATAATTATTTACATTTATTCCATATTGTTTTAGTCCTATTTATACAACATTTTAGTCCTCCTAATTAGATTAACTAGGGTTACCCTAGTTTCCTTCATATTTAGACAACTTTTATTTTTGTTAATCATTTTGGTGAACCCGACGTCTTTCACGCTTAGGATCCTTATTCTTCTTATATCATGGGTCAAGCTTCTTTATCTGATTTACTTAAGAGATATCCCACTTGTCAGGCTATTTTCCAACAATCCCTAGACACCAAGTATTTTGATGACAATACGCCACCACACGAATTAAGTGTTATGCTTCATTGTTTCTTTGTCAACCCTGACCTTGATGACCCTCCATCTAACCAACCCATCTTAGATTCGATTCAGGCCTTACATGAAAAATTTTCTGTCATGGAATCCACAATCATATCTCTTAGATCTGAAGGTCAACAGTCTAAGGATGCTTCTCAATCGTATACATCCTCTATGCAATCTATGGAATCAACGATCACATCTCTTAGATATGAGATCCAACAGCTTAAGGATGCTTCTCAATCACATACATCCTCTATTCAATCTATGGAATCCACCATCACATCCCTTAGATCTGAAATTCAACAGCTTAAGGATGCTTCACAATCACATGTTTGTGCTCCTTCTACATCTTATATGCAATCTATGTCCACTACATGTCATCTAGCTGAACCTCAAGACATGTCATTTCCCGAGCCTCTCATATTTGAGCATAATACCATGCCACATGCAATCCTTACTCAACTCCTTAGTTGTAAGTTGATCACTCTACCACCTACTCATTACTATTTCCTTGTCGATTAGCAAAATATCCAGGTCATCCATATTGCAATTATCATCGAATCAATGGACATAATGCAAATGATTTCCACACCCTGCATCGCCTAATCCAAAGTCTTACTCGTCAAGGTCTTATTTCATTCAGTACACAACATCCCCTTCCAAAGGTCACACCCACATGGGCTCCTAAGTCTCTTTCTCCTTCGATTAGTCTAGATCCATCTCAACAAGCTCCCACGGTTACTAGTGACTTTCCTCCTGATCTTTCTAAGGAAGTTCTTGATGATTCTATTATTCATTACATAACTGATATGGGCAGCCCCTCCCATGTGCATAGTGATCCTTCTCCTAGTTCAACAAGCGCTTCTCCTATTTTTGATATTGCTTCTCCCCCACTTACTGAGCATCACTATACCGCTTCTCATACACCTTCTTTGGTTAGTCAAGTGCCACCTAAGCCATCACCTATGGTTTCCCCAAGTCAACAATGTCAACCACCTATCAAAATTAGTTCACAAACCACTCCTGCTAGGTCATCTACTACATTATCAAATAAACCTAAGCAACCTCCCTTGAGACTTAGTGCAACATGGCCTCTTCCCAAATCTACACTCCAACCAATTAAGTTTATTAAAGCAACTAATCCTCCTCCTAGTGTTTATGATACATTTTCATTTTCACCACCACCACCTAGTTCTACTACAAGCTTTGTCCAACAAGGTTCCACCACACGTAAACTTGGCCTTTGGTAGGTGACTTTTGTTACTCTACCTTCCTGATGACACACTCATATTCTTGGGGTTCTTATATGACTGTTGAGGGGTATTTTACCATAAATACCCTCATTTCATCTTGTATTTTTCCATTACATCACCACCTATACATACACACATCTATAATACTCCTTACACATCATCAATTAAACAAAATCCATCATGTCTCATCACCCACATACATCATTTATTACATAGTACACATGTTATCATCCACTTGGGGGTATATCCAGTACACATTCCCCCCCTCTTCTTTTGACATTATCATATAGTATTACCACACACATGTTGTCTTTATCGATGGGCATACCATCCCATGTGTCATCACACGCTCATTACCCGATGACACACTCTTGTGCTTCGGTTCACACTGGACTGTTGAGGGATTACCATTACACTGAACCCCACACACTGCACTATAGGTTCTACACAGTTATCATTCTATTACTACATCATACACATCCATTATACATATCTACATCTACATTATCCTATACATACCTCATCTATTACATTTATACATCATCTATCTCATACATACTACACTAGTCATCATTACATATGAGTCTAGTTTTTCATTTTCATTTACATTCTATATTTACGCTAGGTCACATTATCTATGGGTCTAGCTTTACATAGTCATCACTACATATTCTATCTACACCTACTACTGCATCTTACATCATCTTTCATCATACATGCATCCTACATTTATTCTACATTTGCATTTACTATCATTACATTATATATGGTCTATTTTACATTCATCATTACATATGGGTCTATATTTCTACATTACATCATTATATTTCCATTCCATAGCTCTACACATTACACATCCATTATATTACACACATCTACACATTACATCTACATATGCGCATTTACACACCATATTCATCACCTGATTCATTTATACTATTTGTTTTCTACACGTTGCACTCACCACCCTATGACACACTCTAGTTCCTCATCCATACTCGACTGCCAAGGGTTTACCAATCAAATGGACCTTACATTTACATGACATATCATCATACCACATTGTAGTGACATTGCTTCATCTCATCATCACATCATGTAGTGGTATACACCTTAGGTTAAATCACCACCTTCCTCATATAGTGACATACACCTTAGGTTAAATTGTCATTCTACATTCCCTATTACGTCATCATTTCCATCATGTACTTAGTGGTATACACTTTAGGCTAAATCACCACCCATTCTTATCATCTTGTAGTGGTATACGCTTAGGCTAAATCACCACTCCCTTTATCATTCACCTTATAGTGACATCACATTAGGTTACATAGGTTAAATCTCACCTTCTTCATCCATCATGTAGTGATATACGCTTAGGCTAAATCATCACACATTCACCAAGTCGTGGTATACACCATTATAGGGTCCATTCATCTTATGCCTCATTCCCATCCATTCATTCTATAGTGATATATTCTTAGGGCTAAATCATCACTCACACATTCAACAAGTCATGGTATATGCTTAGGCTATAGGGTCCACGCACATCTTTCCATATATCTCATCCCCATACACTCATTCTATAGTGATATACACTTAGGGATAAATCATCACTCCTCCATTCAACAAGTCATGATATACGCTTCGGTTATAGGGTTCATGCACATATATGCACATGTCACATTTCATCACCATTACATATACACACTCATCACAACGCTAGATACAACCTACATTGCTCGACCATTTCCCAGTGATGCACTCTCATTTATGGTTCATTCTTGACTACTGAGGGGAAAAAAAATGAACCTCACTGCATACACTTCCATCCACTCAGGGGGCATGTTGCTCCTATCATTCCATTTTGCATTCCATTCCATCCATCCACAACATACTGCATTGTCTTGGGTGCATTTACTCTTGCTTACTAGTGTTTTACATGATCACTTTACTACATATGTTAGATAGCTTTCTTATATGTCATTATCATACACACATGCATGTTCACACCTTTTGTTTAGTGTGATCACAGATACATGACTCTACATGCGGCATGGATGCTCACCTTCTACCCTTCCTATACTGGTCATTGGGGGCATCCACATTCATCCTATCCAAGGTGCTATTGTTTCATTTTGTACTTAGCATCTTATACTACTTGTTCATACATGTTTTTGACATATTGGTTATCACTCTAACATGCTAATGGGTGTTCCATGTGCAACACTTGTTTTGCAGGATTACATGTTTCCATGACTACTTGTTTGTTTCTACTTGTCTTCTACTTTGTTTTCCATTGTATGCGGGATTTTCCCTTTGCTTGTGTGCACACTTGTATGTTGTTTGTGGCCATGATGGCCTTGAGTGTCTTGTGACATTGTGAGTGATGTCCCATGTTTGAAACCTACTTTGTGTGGTCTACTTGTTTTCTTGCGTGTTTACACTACTTTTTTTTGGTAGTTTCTACATTGGTTGCATACCTTACACTTGTATTCTTACATGCATGTGTTTTCATACTAACACTTATTTTTGGCTAGCCATCCCCTTTTGTGTGTGCCTTGGTATCTACCAAGCATTTCCCTTTCCCCCTACAGGCAGAGTTCTACAGGTCAGAGTGTGGTTGGTCCTCTTTTGGGGCCACATTCTCCTTTCAGTGACGTCACATGCACCCCCAAAGAGGGGGGCATCATTGAGGGTTTTCTACTAACACAATGTATTTACACTAGTTCACACACATCGAGTGAGTTCAAACTAGTCTACGAACTCCATACACAACGGCCTCAACAAGACATGGTGTCCTTTGGTAATTCTGTGGAGCAGTTACAGGCTTGGGGGTTATAGTGGGTGTGCCTCTCTACACTTATCCATCCAGTGGCATCAGATCATCCAAAAAACTAGGACAATACAAAGATCTCTTCACACATTTCAGTAGAAGCGGTTAAAGTTGGAGGACACAAGGCATTTCCTCCCTATACTTCTTCAGCCAGGGTGGTGTGAGATCACCCAAAAAACTTGCGACAATACAAGATATCCTTCTACACCCTTTTCTTGACATGGATCAGGTGCACATGTTCCATTTACATTTTTTTCTAGTGTATTTTACATTTGCGTACTTTACATTTATACATGCGTATTTTACACAACATTTTTACATACATACATATTTGACTACTTGATCATTTTCTCCTTGCAGGTCCACCATATGAGAAACAAGCAGTCAAATTGGGGGCAACAACAACAACAACAACAATGACAACACACTGCTACAGGCACTTTCCTTTACTAACCATGTAGGTACACTACACACACAATAACTACACACATGTTCACCCTAGGTTCACTCTCATCACTTTTTATGTGCATTTTTCATCTTTAGAATCCATGCTCCTCCACATTTTTCTTTTTTCATTCCATGTTTGAGTCTAGTCCATCGGCATGTCTTCTTCTACACTCTACATGGATATCAGGTACGCATCTCTATCTACTTTATGTTACCAAGCATGTTTTGCTCACCAACATAAAGTGGGGGAAAAATGTAGACACAAAATCATGCACTTTACACATTATTTAGCATGATCTTATACTACTATTTAGAAGGTTCTCAAGTGAATAAAGTACTAATTAATCCCACCTTTTGGCCATCTTTATTTTATATTTTATTTCGTAGTTCCCATGTATTTTCTAGCACTTATCTATCCATTTCGTAACTGCCCCATCATTCTAGCCCAAAATCAGGGCCCTAAGCCTGTACTGAAGCACCTCAGGGTTCCCTGGTCCCACTTTTGGGTGCCCCAATCTATGCACATCCTTTCATGCTTCTTTTTGGGGCATTTCTAGCCATTTTTCATCCTTATCCTTTTCCCAGTTGGCCTTTTCGGGATTAATTATGAAATTAAGCTTGAGAGCCCTATAAATATAAAGTTATAAGACCATAATGAGGGTCCTAACATCACATACTACTATCACTCCATCTAGAGTTGCATCCATTGCATCACTTGCATCCACATAGTGTCATGCATCAAGGCTAGGAGATCTGCATCACACACACTGCATAGGGGGAGGGATTCTATTCTATTCCATGCACACATGCTATTTACATTTTCTATAGTTACTATTGCTCACTACTTCACAAAGTGTGACTGACATAAGAGCACCTAGGGCACGACATGCACACACTCACCAGAACTACATCCAGGTCTGAAATGTAGTGCAATGCTCAGTGATAAGACCACTAGTTTGGTGGCTGAGGTCAGTCCAACCCATTCATTTACATCTTTTATTTTTCTAGGGTTTGATACTTCCTTTGCATTGTAGGTCATCATTACATTATTCAACACATTCACAACTGGTGAATCCAATGTGACAGACAGGAAAGGTTTCAAAACACTCTTACGACCATAAAAAGATTCAGGTTTTGAGCATTTATGGAGCCCAATAGATCAGAGTGCCTAAATTACAGACCAGGGTGCCCCAGTACCTTCCCAGGCCTCCATCTCAGATTTACCATTTAGATCTGCAACCTTCAGTGTTCTCTGACTTCCTGACTGTTTTGCATTTCAGGAACCTATTGATCAACTTGTGACATTGTGTGACCATCTACATCAATCAGCTAAGTCATTTCTCTTCCTTCTCTACACATAGTTAGGGTTTTATTTCACTCTTCTTTTTTCTACCCTTCATCAAGTACCCCATAATATATGATGATCACCCTTCACTATTTATTAAGAATAGTTCGCCCCATCATGTATGCTCTTGGGAACTAAAATAGGGTCACACACATGATAACCATTAAAAATTATACTTTGCCTCATTTCTATCTACACTATATTTTTGTTCATATACATATCCACCATCAATATCAAAATTACACCAATCACATTATATATTGCATAATATATGTATTCTATTTATTCCATCACATCTAAATGTATGGTATTATTCATCACAGCATCATTCAATAATTGACACATCTTAAAATTATGTTATCACCATAAATTTTGACAACAACATTAACATCAAAACATTTCATAACTAAGATATTAAGGCTATAAATAATTACAGACAACATCATATCATGCACAATGCAAAAGTGTGTGTGTGCTATCCAAATAATTTTTTTTGATAAAATATGTTGAGGGTATAACCCTCCATAAATCTAATCATTTTCATCATCCTCACTCAATATGGCCACCAAACCTCTAGAACTCAATGTTCCTCCTATATCCCCACAGTATTTTTATCATGATCTCATATGATAATGTGATAAATTCTATTGAAATGTAGCATTCTATGCCAAAAAATGATCATAGTGTGCACTCCTCCATTAGTCTCACCACCATATTCTAGTATAACTTGGTCCCTAGGAGATTATCAGGTTGTCTAGCTAGCTTCACTCAGATCTCATCCCTCTCACACTACAATATTATACATGTAGTAACTATGGAAGCCACTGGATCACATAAATACACAAGCTCACATATGATATCATCTACTATATCAAGCAGGACACTAGTAAAAACATCATCCAAAATGTTCCAAGTTAAATTCATAACCGATTCATCCACAATCATCACCCAGTATGCATCACCTGTAATCATCAACACACATTTATATATTTTCAATTTATTCATCCACAAATTATTACCATTTCATCAATTAAAACTCAAAATTCAAAACACTTACATTGTGTCACCATTACTCTACAACATCCTTATGATAACCCTTGAAGTATCTTAATGGCCTCTAGATAATCTCTCCTAGAAATAAATTGTCTATTATAGCCTTATAAGACATCATATTTAATCCTTGCCTCTTCAGAAAAACCCATCAGGCTACTACTATCTCTAGATGGCAACAACCAACGTGAGGTCAACCCATTAGTCGTACAACTATAATGTGATCATAAGACCATATGTGCAATAATGTAATGGCTCCAACACCTCCACCATGGATATCTAACACAAATTTACAAAAATTTATGTATGGATGAGTTAACATTAAATGACCCCATGTGTACTACACTCCATCATCCTTTATTTCTAGGAACATATGTCATAATCCTTTAATAAATACACATTTCACTACCATCTACAATAACAAATGAGGATAATAATACATATAT
>JAHRHJ020001390.1:0-24683 GCA_019776745.2 Taxus chinensis
GTAGCAGCCTCCTACAGGTCCTTTCTTAAGCTCAAATTTATTTCCAACCTTAAAATTATCATTCTTTCCTCCATAGGACTTCTATCCATTATTATTGTAGTTGAAAAAGTTATTTCGTACAGTAACAACAAGTTTATTTGCTATAGTTTTATGTATTACGCAAATAAATTGTTTTTCATGCCAAATTTTTCCATGGTTCCCTTTTGGGTGCAAGGGACAAAGAGAATTAGAACTTTCTTTTGATTTTTCCTTTGGGTTAGAGATATGACTTTCAATTTCTGATCCTGCCTTTATGGACTTTCAACAACCCCTTTAATAGTGGCCTGGGGCTGTGAACATCCACTGCACCACCTATAATGGGATTAATCCATAATGAATTTCATATTCTAAACTTCTCGTCAGTTATACTAAGGTATGTTACTTGAGGAGCATAGTAAAAGTTCCTAGTACTCCGTTACAGTTAAATTTCCTTGAGAAGCTTCTGAAATTCAGTCATTTGATCATAGTAAAGTTGTGGCATCCATAGTTGCCTAAAATAATTTTTAAATTGATCCCAAGTGATGTTTTTTTCATCAATGTTTAACTCAGCCTTACAACTATCCCACAAAGAATATGCGTCATGGAAAATTTGATAAGATCCCTATATTGTTTTAGTTTCCTCTGAGAAGTTCCTTATAGCAAAGTACTTCTCCATTTTGCTGAGCCAGTTCTCACCTCCATCTCCTAGTGTAAATCCATCAAACTTGGGTGGAATTATTCTTTTTATATCATTAGTGAGTTCAACTGCCAATCTTGATTTTTTATCCTAAGGCTGATTGGGTGCATTTTCATTAGCATTGACAACATTATTGTTATCAATGCCTAAATTCCCACTATTGGCATTGTCCACAGGAGGTGGCTGATTGTTATTACTAACATATTCTTCCTCCTCTTCATTGCACCTTACTTACTATTCTAATACAACCAGATGGTCTCTTGTGTCCAACATAACAATAAGGGTCTCATCAATTTTTTGGGTAGTTACTTCTTCTCCACTTGGTGGTGGGTTGTTTGTAGCATTTTCTTTCATTCTAACCATTTTTTGTTAACAAGAAAATTTAAGTTTTATCAGATTATGGACACAATAGGTCAAAGAGCTGTAACCTCACTCTGATACCAAGATGTAACATTCCCATTTTAAGACTTTAGAAACAAGGGATTTTTTTTGCATAAAGTTCTCTGTTCTAAATTAACATATTGTAGAACACACATTCATAGCCAATCAATCTCATAACAGAATACCATATGCAGCTGTAAATGACTTGGTGAAACACCAATCTCTCATTTCATGACTTGGTGTCATACCGATCTCTCATGTTAACTTTATCATGTGTATACCCATGTATACTTGGTTCTTTTACCCTTTTAAAGGTATCAAGTGTTCTGTTTAAGAGGCCTATCTGAGTATCTATTACCAATATTCATCTGAAATCCTACTTCTTAAACTAGGTGACATAGGACAATGCAACCAACAACTTGCGATACTTTGGCCAAATATTTTAAACATATTGTTCATGTTTATATTCCTAGATGACATACTATTCAAACAGAATACATCCTTCACCCTACTTGATCTGTTATCTAGAATGGTATTCACTGAATTCTTTCAGTCCCCTTGTTCAAGGTTTAACCCTAGCTAAGGTTAGTAACATGGCCTAGTGTGGAGGACTACTTATGGTGACTAAGGGTATTTAAACATACTCAATCTACTTACGTTGATTGGGCGTGTCTATTTATCCTAAGTCAACATCAGTTGACCTTGACACTAGGTCATGCCCTTATCTCTACCTAGGGAAGAACTGTGATCAAGTAAGAGTTTATGTTAGTCTAGATGAATAAACTTGAAAGGGTGTTGAAATATGTCAACTACAACATAGTATCCTCGTGAAGACCCTAGTCTTCCTGAGGGTACTGTTATCACCGAATCACAACACCCTTGTGTTTATACAAGTGCATATGTGCTTGAGCTCACAGTGTTACTGGGTAACACGGGTTCTATCAACAAGTTGTGGGACTTGCTACTTGAGATAGACCTCTAGAGAAAGTTGGTGCTTACTCCTAAACTACCTGGCACAATTTACTCTAATGCAGGGTAAGCTATACTGTATCCTAATCTAACATTTCCAAGGGACCAGAGAAAGAGAATTCATGAAAATTAAATCCTACACTAAAGCGGTGATACACCAGAAAAGGAGGGAATGAGAATAATCTTTCCAAATGTGTGAAATACAGAGGCAAAGTAAAATACATACTAGAGGAGGGTGATGACAGTTCACCATAATCTAGCAAACTACATTCACAAAACAATATTTCATATACATACACAATGTTAGTGAATTCCTGTAAGAGCATAATAATAGACACAATATATTTGTAGATAAGATAAAAGAGGAAAGGAGAACACAAGACAAACACAACAAGGGAAGATACATCCACAAACTTTGCATTCTATTGCTTGATTGGTATGCATAGTTCAAGTCTACTACAAATTATAAGCGCCTGGATCAACGTACCATGCAAGGAGTCCACTACAAGGGCCTACAACACACTAGGCTTCACAAAAGCAAAAATGGATAGAGTTTTTCTACCCAAAAAACTATCTCTTTTACAATGAGATGAGTATGCTCCAATTTATAGAAAAAATGAGAAGGAGAAAAGAAGGGAAGATGGAAATCCCGAAATTTTGTCATTTCAACCAACTATGCAAGAGGTAATTAAATTAAGTGCAATGATGGTTTTCCATTGCTTGCAAAAGTCTCCCCATGTTGTCCCATGTGCTGCAGTTGGAGAAGGAATGATGACCATGCCTCTTAATTGCACTCCCAGCTACCAAATAAAACACTGTTCTGAACCCGGCCACGTTTCCTTTAAAAACTCAATCAATTTCTAATCAAATCTGGAAATTCTTGATTGTTGTGCATCAGGCTCAGAACCACGATTTCGAAAGTACCAATTTTGTGTGATTTCGTTGAGAAATGCAAATGTTATGGCCTTCTAAGTGCAGGCAGCTATTTTGGGCCTGGCAGGCGTTTTTTGTCATTTGACGGGAATGAGCATTAACTGACAGGAGCCAAATATGTTTCTCTTATTTAAATACATCTACCCTCATTAAAAATAATAAATCCAGTTTTTGTGGTGTAGAGGACGTCGTGCTTATTCCAGAAAGTCCAATTTTATGAAAATCGGAGCTCGGAGTCAAAAGTTATGGCCGTTTGAAGTTTCCGGACCAAACGTTGACTTTTCTTCTTCTCCTTCGGCCGCTTCGGCTTTTCGTGTCCCACGCGTCCCTTTGGCCTAGATGTCCCAGTATGAAAGTTCCCTATTTTGGCTGAACCAGCTGGTTCGCGTCTACCGCGTACTCTTGTCCCACTTGTCCCAGACTGTTTGGGACAAATTTTCCTGATTCGCTCGGTTCGGCCGGTTCACGTACTTTTGTCCCAACTGTCCCGGTGCGAAAGTTCTCATTTCGGCCGATCCAGCTGGTTTGTGTACTTCACATACCTTCGGACCAACTGTTCCAGGCTACCTCAAGTCTTTTCAGCCGACTCGCGTCCTCCGCGTACTAACTGCCCAGATGTCCCACTTGTCCCAAATGCTACGCAGACCGCCTGACAGCCTTTCAGCCGGTTCGCACCCAGATGTCCCTCATGTCCCGACTGTTGCGAGGACTAGGAATTAGCCATTTTTCATATTTTTTCTGGCCCGAGCCTGTTTTTTGCAATTTTTTCACCTTTCCTCAGAACTTTCTCTCTTCTTCTTGGACAGGGGAGTTAGAAAAAATCCGAGGGGACCCCCAGAAACATAATTTTTTGCCTTGAATCAATAATTGTTTGGGACTAAAGAATTTAATGCATCGTTATCAAACTACCCTTGAGGGGTGAATTTTGGATAACAGGTACTGCCACTACAGTTGGTGGTGTCAACATCTATATGAGGTTTCCCTCATCTAGGAAAACATAATTAGCTAGAAATTTGTAGTCATTTTTCACACCCAACAAAAGAACAAGGGAATCCATGGTGCACTTGCCTATCACCAGTAGGCGCTGGGTGCTCACCCGAGGCACGTGCGGGGCCGAGTCTCTCTTTTATGTGAGTTGAGTGGGGAAAATCATCAACTGATCCAAACTTAAAGGAAGTGAGTGAAAATGAGACATGCAAGCATCATAGAGCTCAGAATGACTTCTGGATCAACGCAGTCATTCCAAACAGTAAAGTCTTAATAGATTAAAAATTGAATCAAACAAAAAGGAAATGCGCAAGGATTCAGACTCATTCCATAACATGCATAAAATAAGAACCCATGAAGATATGGAAATGCACCAGAATCATTATTGATCATATTCATATAATTCCTTAGATTAATTATAGAGAATGTAGAAAGGCAGACCAAATTCACTGCATCAGAATTAGATCCATATCATTAGCTCTCAAAATCGAATTTAACCCCCAAGCCCTTGGTACATCCATCTCCTATGTTTTATCTACATAGCCCAAATAGAGTTCCTTGCCAGCATTTCTTAGAGATCCGCTCTCTATTGATCTCTTATTGGATATCTGATCTATATCTGATCTCTAATGCCTTTTTCTTCTACGGGAACTTATATTTATAGACATCCTGAAGCACCAACTCATCCTTCTGTGGCCTCAGATCCAGTGCTAAGTTTCTGAATCTGGTCCTCCATGGGTGCATGCTCCTCTAGGCCTAAACTTTCCACTTTTTTCATGATGTATTCTAGAACTTCTATCGCAGGGAATATTCCTTCCTAGGCCAACCTGTTGACCAGGCTGGCACCTTATCCACTCTATATACATAGTCGGGTCCCCATGCTTTTCTTGTTTGTGCCCCAAACACCAAATTGGTAAGTCTCGAGATCTTGTCTGCCGGCAGGTAACACAGAAGTCTAAAAAAAAAAACCCTCCTAGAACCTTGCATTGTGCGCCTTCCCCTTACGCGATTCATTCCTTCAACCTGGCATTGTACACAAGGCACCTTTGTGATATTAGGCAATATTCAGGGGGCCCAACCTCCACCCCACACTATGCCTTTTCTCATCCACAGGAAACCTCTTTAATGAATAAAGAATTACAATAGACTTATGTCTTGGAAAAAGAATAAGGGGATGAAGAATTTGGGAAAGAAGAAAGAATTGGGAAGTGATGGCATTACTATAACAAGCTAGGAAAATATTTTTGCAAGTCGGCCTCCAACTTGTTCCAGGTACGACTTCGTTTTGTGCTCTCTAGCAGAGGTCACCGACTAGGGCGCTTACCTCCCCAAAACTCTGTATACATCCTTGAGCATTCATAGTGTCAACATTTTCTCAACTCATTGCTCACGTCCTCAAGTGTGTCCATCCTTCTAGTAATATGTGGGTATAGCTATTTTAGCCAGTTTTTTATTGTACCCCTTAAGGCCTCAATATCTTCTGACTTATTTTTAACCTCGGCCAGGATCTATCCCCTCTACTCTATCTCTTTGTTCTTTTCTTGGAAATCTTTAAGATTCTGCTTCATCGTTGAGTGACCAAAGTTACTAGCACTCGTATCTCCATCTGCGAGTTTCCATAGTGGTCTTAGTTGGTATGGGTAGCAATCTTTAAATCAGTAAGAAATTTTCTGTATGATTACTACATACCTTTAATTCATCCTCCTATTTAGGTGCGCTGCAATTATTACGTGGATTCTTAAGGTGAGGTTGCCTTCCATGGTGGAGGACGTGTGTTAGTTCTTCAAGACACTCAAGGGAAAGATCCATACTTTGCGCGGGGGTGGGCGTAAGCTCTAGATGCTTTAAAACAATTGAACCTCTGTTGATGGACTTGTACCTTCTATGTACTTACAACCCCTACCTTTTCTCCTTGAGCTCACGCTTTAGCTAGTTAATAAAATCTCCTACTTTAAATCTTTTCCTTTATTCTAGCTCCTCCTCCTTTTCTAACGATTCACATAATTTTCTAGTTCTGCGTCTAGAACTACTTTCATGTCATTCAATTCAAGGATCTAGCTTCAACCTCAATGAGACCTTATTGAGTGTGGTTAAATAGCTGCTCATCTAAGAGCCGTGAGCATTTACCAAGGGAGGTTGTCTCATTTTGACTCTGGCATTTTCAATTTCCCCCTGGACTTACTTGAACTATGGATCGTCGATGTGGGACTTAATGGCCTAAGGAGAGAATCTCCCTCATTTGAGGGCATGCACCTTCTGCATCGAATGACTTTATTGCCATGAGTTGAGTCTGTTTTTGGGGGGGGGACGAACTTTGGAAGTGCACGCACAAACACCTTGCTGGATCATTAATGTAGCTCATTCCTCTCTGGGCCTCTAGATCTCCATGCATTTCCCCCCTATAGGCGTTGCCCTTGGAACAATTATGGATAGATTGGGCCCTCCCACATTGTTGTGATCTGTTGTGGGGATTTCTTCCTACCTCTTCCATCCACTATATTAGCGCAGGGCTTAATTCTGTTCTACCAAGGCCTCAATGATTCTCGTTGGTTCTTGTTCTGCCTACCTCTTTTAATTTCTCCTGCGTAAGGCTTGGAGTTTTCTGATCTACCTGCTAACTCCTCACTTTCCCATGTCTGGGCAACCTCCTCATCCTAGCTACCCTTGCGCGCACGGAAAACGGAAACTCATTTCTTCTTCTCACCCTGTCTTCTGAATCGTGCTAGCTAAAACACGGCGCTCTTGGTCCCCTTAAAGATCATCTTCTTCATCGTCATCCCTATCAGCTATGTATTTCTCTAAGCTCTCATTTCCCTCCTCCGAGTCAGATTCATCCATCACCTTCTGTTCTTTCTCCTAACTGGGGATTCTAGTATAGGAGATTCTGCTTTCTCTTCCTCTTCTATGATTTTCTCCTTTGCAACAACTTTTCCTGTGCGGTGCCTTTTAATGTTCACTAAGACCCTCTCCTGTGTTGGTAGTACTCCTTCTAGTGATTTTTTCTGGGGTGTGCCTAATGCCTATGTGTCTTGGGGTGCATGTGGTGCCTTCTTTATTTCCTTATCTCTTCTTCTTGGTACGGTCTTGTCTTTTAACCGTGTTAGGGGGGCTCCTCATTATGAGCTATCTCATTTCAACATAAGCACCCCTTCTAAAACTTGGGGCCTTATATGACGTTATATTACACCACTGCAGACCTTCCTGTAATAGTCCGGGTTAGGGTTTTTAATAACCATTTTTAATAACTTTATGCGACACGTGTTTTCCACGTATGTGAACTGTTTTGGGTAGACCAATGTCTTACGATCTCCCTGTGGCTTGGTTTAAGCTTCCAATTTCAAGTTTTAATTTTTGGATTCCTTGAATTTGGTTAACAGTCCCACCTGAGAGTATTGAGGCTATGAGGAAATGGGGAGCTTGCAACCATGGATCAATGTTTCATTCCATCCTCCAAATTAATTTGCCAAACAGAAGTGTTGGTATACTTGCGAACTCAGATTCTCCTTCCTTCGTAGCACTGGCAGTTTTCCAAGTTTTCTCCATCTTTCCTCCCCCAACACATTCTTAATGTATATACCCACTTTTCAAGATGGCGCCTTATGAATGGGTGTCATGTTATCAAGGTTGTACTTATAAATAGTTTTGTAGTAAGGGTCTTCCTCTGGAGTACTCCATAGAAATTTATCTGCTACATATGGTACTCTGATTTTTGGAACAACAATGGTTACGGGTGAGAGATTGGACGTGGGAAAGGGGAGGAGAAAGGAGAGTAGTTTGTGAGGTAGTTATATACTGAAGGGGGTGGGGGGACGGTAGGAAGAGTTGTTGGGTCGGCGTAGTTGTTGGTGTAAGGTGGAGGGGGTAGAACATTACCAAGAGAATCTTGTCCTTCCTAGGCTCCTAGTAATAATTAATTTGTAAGGTATGTAATGATTTATAGCTAGTGCCCTTTATATTTTTCTAAAACAACCTTTAACTAGACTTCTTTACCTGTGTCCATCTTATTTTGTATTGCTTTTTGTCAATAGGCGCATGACATTCTTATAATACATATGGGGCCACTGTTATCCTTGCTTGATTCCTTTTTTGCACAAGTCTTCCTCTACACTATCCCCTCATAGATGGCCTGTTAATTTTTGTAAAATTACTAGGGATTATGTCTCTTGCACCCCGTGAAGTGAAAGTGTTTGCATGTACGCGTGACATCGCCACGGGTAGATGCACTATGGATTTTCCAAAGTACCGGCAAACTCATAGCGTTGTAAATTCTTTCCTTCTCATTTAACTTCAACCTTTGACTTTGTCACTATAGATTAGTAAACCCCTCAGGTGGTCTCTTGGTTGTTGTTGTACTAACACTCAACTCCATTTCCTGTTCAACTCGGTGGTTTGTGTGATGATTGTATTCAACTTACCATCATTTTTCTCAAGTGGTATTCCCATTCCATTTGAAGTGAAACCCCTAAAGGGGTATTGCATTCTATGTAGCCATTCCTCATTGGTAACTTTGGTAGTTTTTTTTTTGTTTGTCCCTTTCCCCCTTACCCTTCTAGGTGTTACTGCTGCTCGGTTTCTTGGGTGCCATTGCTGGGTTAATCACTTCAATTTTCTTCTTAGCTCTGCTCTTTCTATATTTTTCAAGTGTCAATTCCCTATCTTGTGAGAATAACTCTTTTCCCATCCATGCCCTAGTTTGTCAAACCCTAACTTGATATCTTTTCACAATACGAGCTTCTCCACACTCTCCCCACGCATGAATTCTCCCTACTCCCCCTATTTTGCAGATCCAATAGTTACTACTCAGAGTTAAAATCTTCCAATTTTTTTTCACCACGATCAACCTTCTGAACCCTAGCTCACAAAAAAATCTCTTCCTTCTTTGTATTTCCCAAAGTAAATAAGAAGTTCCCACCTTCTATTTATATTTTTCTCCACTTATATAAACATTAAATGCTACCTTATCTACCACCATACTTTAACACTTAATGCATTTTTTTCCAACAATTCTGACTGTAATAAAACATTATAACATAACTCACACGCCCAACCATGTGTGGAAAAATTCACCAACCTTCTGGGTTGGTGAACCAATCATCTTAACAGAAACTCTTTGTGTGCATGTTAACCAGCACTGAAGGCACTTCCTCTGTCATGATTTTTTCTCTCCCCTACCGCATGGCTTTTGCACTTCTTTCCTCTCTTGTCACGTGGATCCCAATTAGCCATAAAACCCTGACAACCTACCATCCTTTTTCACCTTTGCTTGCATGTACTTCTGTTGATCAAGAATTTCACGCTTGTTACCTATCTAGTTTAATGTACCAAACTAAACCAAAAACTTGAAAACTAAAATGAACTTGATCCCGATGGACAAGATCTGAGATGTACGGATAAGGAAAGCCAGATGTAGATAATACGGCGCCGTGTGCAATTCAGTCAGCACAGTAGATCCAAGTAACCTACGAGACAACCAACCGAGCTTGACAAAAACATCCCACGTTAAAATATATTTAGGTGGACTACCGAGAAGTGGGTCTGGGAAGCGAATTAGCTCCCTCACGCGGATGTCAGTCCACACGTTTTTTCAATTTAAGTAAAGAGCATACATGATAAAAGGTACGTACAGGACTAATTCTGATCAAAAGTAATAAACAAATCGAAATAGCAGACAGAGAACACAGAAAATTAGGGAATGTGAAAACAAAGATGATTTTTGTTACCTATGTCCTTTTACTGTCTGCAGGATGATCGACGTTGATTCTGTCATATCGGCGTTAACTGGTTCAGATCGGTGTCCGACTGGTTTAGATCGGTGTCGCTGATATAGATCGTCGGCGACTGGTTCAGATCGGTGCGACTGATATAGTCGGCATCGATCTGAGACAAGTGCGAGAATATTGGAATCAGAAAACTAAGGCAGATCGTCAACATCTTGCTAGATCTGCAGAATTTTAGAGATACTGGCCAGACTCCACCTGCTAGATGCAGGAAAGAGAAACAGAAAATTAATGGAGATGTGCGATGGTGATTGTGTAAATCAAGTAAGGTGCTCTCCTCTTAGGGATTGGTTTGTAAAAGTTCACTCCATTTGATAGATAATGTTCCCCTTATGCTCAAAAACTCTCTCAGTCCTCTCTTACAATCTGTGTCTCCTCTCCCAGAACGAGTTCTGGTGCCTCTATTTTAACCCGGTGCCTTCTAGAAAAATCGGCGTCGATCGAGTACCGGTCGGTGCCGATCTGGAACAGATTCCCGAAATGGCCAAGGAGTGCTTTTTGAAATATAAGAGTGATCCCTCCACCTCAAATACGGGAAATATGCCCGATGCTTGGTTTGGGGGGGGGGGGGGAGGAGGAGAAATAGGAGATATAATGGATAGAATAGATATGGGGTAGATAGGGTTTGGATACTGTAAAAAGGTGAACTAATAGTTATATTTAATAACTCAGGGTAAAAAAACTAATGGGTGAATTAAACTTAGGATAGGTGTTTAAATAACAACTAATAATTCCAAGGGATAGTTGTGATATAAACGTGCCCAGGTTACCTGAGAGAGCAAACGTGCACTAGGGACACTAAATTGGATAAACCAATTTCAGGTGTCTACAACTTCCTTTACAAGGGCCCTTCAACTGGGATTTTCAATGCCATCCTTCCCTATCTCTTCACACTCTAATTTCTCCACCTTACTACTCCACCCCACACTAAAATCATGATTGGTCCTCTGTGCAGTTACAACTTTCACAAAGTAGATGAGATTATGGGTTCCTATCACAAACAAAACAAAACTAGACAGGGAAACACAGAAAGAAAATGCAGTAGGTGAAAATCCTAAACTAACTTGGCAATACTATCTTATTTAAAAACCAACCAAGAAGAATTATTTATAGTAGGAGGGCTTCACCCTACTCCCATTGAATGTCCCTGGAAATATCAATCATCCCATCCAGTGCTTGTAACTGACATCACCTATATCAAGGATGTAACGAGATTTTTATTGGACCCACCATTGCATTTTAACAACTTCCTAGGATGGCGTCGAAATTTTAATCACAAGTAAGAGACCATCTACCCACCTCAAACTCTTGGTCTTAATGTGACGAGCATGTAGCCTTTTATTTCTTTTTTCCATCTTTTAGATCCACCTAGCGAGTGATCATCTCGGTCCAATTACATTAACTTTCTTATTTCTTCCAGTTCTTGTTCATCACCAATCCTCTTGCACTATACACATAGAAGGTACATTAATTAAACTGACAATACAGCTTTCCCCGTGCCAAACTCATTGAAATGGGTGGAACCTGAACCTCTTGTAGGTTTCCTATATGCCCAAGATGGATGATACTTTGTCAGCACAATCCTGTCCAATACCAACTCCCCACTCTAGTCAACTTGTGGCTAAGTATTTTCTTAAAAAACACCTGCAGTGTTCCCATTTTCCTGAGGGTGATGGGAATAGTTTTTGTGATGGGCCACCATGATTCTGATAGCAAGAATCCTGACTTTCATCATTGGGGTAGTCATACATCTATCCATTGTCAACTCAATGGCAACCCATACCTATTGTATTATGTTTTCCCATAAAAATCTAGCATCGATAGCCACTTGTACAATCCTTGGTAGGCTGCTAACCTCTACACACCTTGTCAATTATCAGTGCAGTGAGGATATACATGAACCAATCCTTCCCACCGCTGTTAATTGGTCAGAAAAAGGTCCCAATCCATAACCACTTTTTCAAACATGGTTCCACCATCTGGATCTTGGTCGCAAGACATTTTTATCCCTTTTTCCTTCTTCTTGTTTTTCTAAGGTGGCGGCAGGGTCACAGCCGTTCAAAACTATTGCAATATTTATAAAATGGTCTCCCACCAAATACCCCTATGAGTAGAATCTTCTTGCGTGTGCATTTCCCACATAGTTCCCCCTCTTGCAATCCCACGCATGTGCTTCTTCCAGAATTTCATGCACTCATGTTCGAGTACACATCGGAGTAGAACCTCCCATAACCATTTTGGTACAGGTCTCCCCTAATTACATGTAGGGCGCGACACATATGGTCACTTCTCTTCGCCTCTAAGTTTTTCATGCTATTTGGTGCGCTACCTATTTTGAGAAATACTACTGCAATATCCTCCAAATCCAGGTCCAGCCATAATCTAAACAATTGCACGTTGTGCAAAGTGTTTCATACTCGTTTTCTTCCTCCCCTGAGTCAATCCTAGACAAATGGTCAAGACCGAAATTTGCTTTTTCTTGTTTGACACCACCGTGAACTTCAATTCTCGGAACAATAGTTCCACCGATATATGTGGCCCTTATAGAATGGCTTATCACCAAGTCTTTCATTCATAGGTTATTGGACAATATAAAGGGGTTACCAACAATACTGTTTGAACTTATGAAGCGTGAAGATCATTGACAATTCCTCTCTCATTCATAAGTGTAAAATGTTTTTCCCCTAACTATGCTGGTATCAATTCCTACTTGCAAAGCACAAAGGTGATCAATAAGCCCTCACCAGGATGTTCAAGTACTACTCCAATGGCGATTCTTTAGGCAAAATCCAAAGAACATGGAAAGCTGTATTTCCAGAAGGGAAACATAGGATGGGGCGGCGGTGACAAGCCTGTCCTTCAAAATGTCAAATGCCTTCTGCTGTGCCTCTCCACTAAAAGGACATGAACTCTTAGTCTACTTAATCTCTAAAGTGTGGTGATCTGGCATAATCATTTGATTAACTTCCTGATAGTACCCTGTATGGCCCCCAAGAAATTCACATACTGTGCTTTGACTAGTATGCCTACCGCTTAATCCCACAAGTTTACACCAACTTGTCCTGGCATCTATTACCGAGTAGGAGGCCTTTGTTACATATGATGTGCCCCAATATGTTCTAACTGGGGGTTTAAAAGAAAATTTCCTAATGTTGAGGGATATTCCTCAACTTCCAACACCTTTCAATCAACATCACTTAAGTTGTCAGCAATGATCCTTAACTAACCCATATAAACTGTCTAATCATCCAGGTAGACTTGAAGGAATTTATGTATAAAGTCCTGGATAGCTTATACCACAATGCACGGAATACAAACGGGACATTCTTCAACCCAAAACATTATGTATAGGAAAAATTTCCCCACTCAGCGTCGAAGGTGTCTCCTTTGGTCCGCTCCTTCAACGATCCTTACCTAGTGATAGCCCAGAGAATCCTCTGTGAAAGAATAGAACCTTTCCCCTGCCACTCTTTGGCCGTCTTCAACATATTGTCGTTCAGTAAAAGGGTTGGGAAGGATCAATGATACAACACTGATTCAAGCCCTGTATTATAATATCCTATCCTTCTACCTTTCTTATGCTATTACCATGGGACTTAAATCCATTCTAACTCTTCAACAACCTCAATAATGCTTGATGCTATCATATTATCTATTTTCTTTCTTCCTGAACTTCACGCGCAATTCGGATTCATTCGGTATGGTATCTTCCAGCTAGGCGTGTGTGGCAGGGTCCTTCCGTCAACTTCATTATCATTTCCCCTAGGGAATGGTGATTCCTTTAAGCTCAGATACTCTACGAGAATAAATCCTCAAAAACACTCATGCAAAAGATCAAATGATCTTAAGACTTTTCCTGGGTGCTCTGACCAATAGTCTCTAATGATAGCCTCCCTTAGGATCTTCATCTAGCGCCGCTGTTAGCCTTCTTGTCTTTAAGGGCCTCATGATAGGCGTGCACCTATCAACAACTTGTCTATGGAATTCACAGCGTCCTTTTAATGGTCAACAAATCCAAGTTTTTCCACTTCTTCACCATCAATAACATACAACCATATTCCACTTTTATTTTTCCAAAACAACAACACTTCAAGTTGTATCTCTTATTTTATGTCTTCTTCAAGTTGTGCCTCCAGGCCAAGTTCACCTAGCAAATCCAATAGGCTTCTTCTGCGGCAGGACACTATCCCCAATGGTAGGCAAGCTTGACAACCTGTCATTCCTTTCCCCCAGGGTTTTGTTCTCCCAATCCTTGAATGTTTTGAATGAGAATTAGCTGCTACTCTTAACCATTCCCTGTGTGGTGGCGTGTCCCAAATGAATGTACATGTGCCCGACAACTTGTAGGATGGAATATAACTTGTGACCCATAATGAAGGTGAAGTAATGATTTGTTCTGCCCATCTATCCAGGCTGCTTCACTGCTGTATATGGAATGAATTTGATCTCGCTTTCCCATGGTAATATTTTAAATCCATGGCCTCATTGTCCTCTGCAAAACCTTACAGAGAAGGACTCACGCCATATCCAAGAGTTATCCGCAATTCAATTCCCACCATCGGTGCAACTTCTGAGGAGGATGTAACTTAACATCCCCCTTCTTCCTGTTTCCTCCTTTCCAATGAGCTTCCATCTTCCTAATAAAAAGACCTATTAGGCTCCTCTTAGTACGTAGTAGCGTCCTTTCCTGCTAGGTGCTTACCAGACATGCCATTGTCAACCTTTCTCCACTCTGATCCGCTCATGTCTTTCGATTCAACTCATAGGTTCCTGCACCCAATATCAGCGCTCTAACTGGTGGCATCACTTGACTGATGCATCCTCAACCTGGATACTCCTTTAGTGGGATGAATTAATCTTCTTTGTGTGATCTTTAATTGAGTGCAACATATCTTCTATCCAAGACCTCTTCTCCGAGGTTTCATTATAGTGTTTGATTTCCCCCCATCAACGTAGGGGTATGATGAACCCCATTCCCATTCCTCCCTCATGTTCAAAGCTTATGTATCCCTTTTGAACTCAAGATCTGCAATTGTTCTTATAACACCATTGGTGCCCGGTGCTGGGAAATTATTTCCTCACGGCACCAAAACTTTGAAGGTCCCCAGTAAAACTTAGGCTCCCTAAATGGTGATGTTGCATTCTTTTTAAAAGACACACCGATTGGTGATTTCCTTCCTTCATTTTGCTTTTCCTATAGCAACCTTAAAGACTCCTTTCATTCCGGCCTTCCCATATGATGCCATATATTCGCAAGGTGATAACCTTGACCTCCACGCTTGTGTCAATTAGGATATTACTAAGAGCCATCATCACGACTCATTTAACATATCTCCCTTCCCTATCATTGTCATGCTATGAGGGGGAATTTTTTACATACATGCAAAGACCTACCTCTCATGCTCTTCCTTTTTTCTTTCCCCCTGGTGCATGGTACCTTCTTCCTCCTCTCCTCCCTCACCATCCCTAGCAAGGTAATAATAAATCTCCTTGCGTTAGCATGCTCTACAATACGTCCTTGACTCACACGTCATATTTTTGGCTTCTTCTTCGACTTCATTCTTGCTCATCCCTCCTGGAATTGCTCCTTTAAACCGGATTTATCCACCTTGTAAAATGTGATGATTGCCACAATTCTTGATATACTTCCCTCCTCCTCGTCAGTTTGATGCGTAGCGCTGCCATTATGGTAACTTCCCATTACCATCCCTCTTAACACCACTTCTTCCCTTGAAACTAGTGTCTTCTACCTGGTATTTCCTTGCGCTTCGACCTATGCTCTTTTTTTTTTCCCATCACATTTTCCAATCCTTCTCCATGTCACTTGTGGAATCCATAAATTGTCAGCCTTCTTACTCGCTTACCATTCTCAGTGCCTTGTCTTCCTGTGCTTGCCTGATTCATTTTCTCAAACAACTCGGGAACTTCTCCTGTTCCGCATACTTGTGTTTTCTTCCTACAACCATGGCACTGTAATAAATTGGGCACCTCACCGCTTTATTGGTCCTATAGACCCACAATTCAAATAAGTTCCACATAGGAATCACTTGAAATCACTTCCTCCCCCCCTCCACAGCTACCCCATTTACCCCATAATCCTATGCACAAATCCCCTTGCCCGTGCACTCCATCTGTGCGCTCCTCATAATGGTTGGTCTTCTTCTTATAACTACTAACCTAACTGACAAGGCGATTTTGGTGCACACCAAATCAATGACCTCATGGATCTGATCAAAATCCTACATCCTAGTGTCATTGGTTGTAGAGTTGTAGATATTACCTAGTAAGATAGATTCTTCCTGAAATTACACGATGTAACAAGGGACATCTACTTGCAGGCAATCATGGTCCCCTATGAAAAATCTCACGTCTTACTATCACGGTGTGTACTGCCCTCCGGGGGAAACTATCATTGAATGGTGCCCCTCTACTTCACAATCTTACACTATATACCCAAAGTCTCATGTCTAAGTTTGCAGACAACTTCTTACTTCCCTTCTCTCCACTCTTGCCATAGCACAATCAGTCAATTTGAGCCACGAAATTGGCGAATCACTAGTATAAACACTCCAACAGCTTTTGGCGCATAGGGAAACTTCTTATTCTAACGCCTCGCGGCTTGGTCTGTGAAAGTATTTGAATAAATCTCATCTAAACGGTGTTATCCACCCCACAAAACCCCTAAGCATATGTTGAAGGGTGAATGTCTATTAAAATTTGTTTGACAAGGATTCTTAACTTACTGTCTATACCTCCACCCCTCTCACAACCCTTCCCTGTTGAATCTCCTTCCAATGAAATCTCCTTCAAGACTGATCTCTTTTGTTCAAGCTAAGGATGTGGAATTATAATCAATACTAGAAGAGGCAATTCTTTAAAGTATAATCCACCACCATTGATGAGGGTCATATTTCCTATACCATCTATCTTGCACCCTTACAAGTTATTACAAAACTGCTGCTTGCCGCATTGGGGTTGTGATTACCTTTGGCATTCCATAGTTGCTCACACTTGTGAAAATATTTCTACAACATCGTCAATACCTTCTATAATCTGGAAAATGTAAAGACACTCAAAGATAATTAAAGGGGTATGGGGCCCTTGTCCTCCTTGAGCCTAGAGCCTTTGATTTCTATACGTACCTCCAAAATGGTAAGTTCTGTACTACCAGAACACGTGACAAGTTCCCTAATGATGATACATGGTCTCCTCGCAAGGTGTTCGAGATCCAAAAAATCCCCCTCGGCGTATGATTAACATCCCGATGCCTCCTTAGCCCCTGCGTCCTTTGTTTTACACCCCCTTTTTTCCTTCCCCTCTTTCTTTCCTTTGCCTTTTGCCCTTCAGTTACGAAACCCGCGCCCTCTGGGCTGCAGTCTCGTGACACCCCACCCTGATAAAGTTGGCGGTCCCTAGTAATCGCTGCCCGCTCAGAGCGGTGGTCCTGCAACCATTTTCCTAGAAGTGGCTTGACTGAACTCCATAGAATATCAACGTTTCACTTCAATTCACCAGCTTTCCTTAACTGACTTTGAGCATGCATTTATTTTTTTGGTCCCCTGAATAGGGTTTGGCCATTATTTATGGTTTTTAGAGTTCAGTTTGGTTTGCATCTTTGGGTGAATGAAAGCTATAAATAAGCTGGTTTGTGCACAAACAAATTGTCTAATCTTTGGCTCATCATCCTCTCATTTTCCATAGCAGTTTATCTTTTTGCTTAAAGGCCATAGTTTCAGTTCATTTGCAGGCTAGTTAGTATTATGGCATCTGTTGGTAAGCACACATACCACCTTGTGCAAGTGCTGTCTGCCAGGTCGGGCCCCCTCGATCCATTCACTTTCAAGCTCTCATCTTATTTCATAGTTCACACAGTCTTTGTTTTGTTAGAGCCATAGTTTTAATTCTTTGTCATGCTTATTTACATTAAATCCAACGGTTTGTAATCCCATTCCACTTGTTGCAAACAGTGTTGTTGTTTATACATTAAAATATAATCCATTCCATTTGAGAAGAATCTTAGAATATCCATTAAAGTTGTAAGTTTTTCTCTTCAAACAGGTAGTTCAGGTTCTGGTCCGCTTTATGTTGCATGCCACAATAAAATCCCGCTAGAATTGCATAACCCAGCTCTTTACTCCTTGTGCTAGCCCTCTCTCTCCTACCACTTCGCCTTTTTCAGTCAATTTTGTGAGCTGTCCTTGTCCCAATATCTATTTCTAATCGTCTACAATTACACTGCTTTTCTAGATCCACGTGAACACGAAGACAAGGAGAATCACACTGAGGGACAAGTCAACACCACCATCGGACTCGTCCTGTTCGGCGTAATCCGGTTTAACTTCCAAAGTTCTAGTTAGAATCATATCAATAAGGTATTTTAACTGTTTCATTTCAATAATTTCGATTCTCATATTAGCCAATGGAAGTTGTGATGAGTGATAGTTTTCTGAGAACTATGATCCTCCTCACTTCTGAGGTAGGATAAGATATTGCAAATGATTAGAAAGTTATTGCATTATTAGAAGAATCTACAATTGCCAAGAAATGCAAATCTACACTCGTTTTTGTTTGTTTAAATTGTTATTTAGCCTTATTTCTAGATCATTTAAATAGTTAACTTTTCTTCTCATAAAGTTAAATGCAAAATAGAAGTTCTATCTGTTTTAGTTTATTTCCACGTAGTTAGAATTTTCTTTATCACAGTTAATTTTAAATGTCATTTGTATGACAATCATGGACCTTAGAGCCCAGGGAATACATATTTGAGCCAATCATGCCTCAACCAACCTCGTCCAACATCAATAGTTGATATATACCAAACCCAGATACAATATTCCAAACACAAGTAGATTTACAACTGATCAGTTCTCTTGAGATTGTTTAAATATAGAAGAACGACAAGCAATACCCTTTTTGGTCAAATCAACCGAATTAAATCCAGATTACCCATAGATAAACATTCACCATGACTGTATAAGGGTTCGAAAGAGAACAAACCTTTTGGTTGTGATCCTTTGGTCCCACGCCAGGTGTATAGAAATCTCCAGATCATAGATACTAGTCTAAGGATCCAGTTGCATGACGCCTATGAGATATTAATATGAGAAAATCACGCAGTTGTTGGTCCTAAACATAGAACTGATAAGCATAATGATACTGATACTCGGAATCAGGACTTGAATTTCGTATATGACCATAACGAATGCAACAACCAAGAGTCTATACGATTGTGACCCACAAGTCCCACAACCTAACGAATCCTAAGCAATCAGATATAACTTGGCCTACTCACACGATTATTCCACGCCACTCCACTTCCACCCATCATCATCGAATTTGTCCTTACTAATAATATCGGCTAACGATCTAGAGAATTCTGGACATAGGCTAGAGAATCATCTTAGAGTCAATTGTTTCCCACCATCCACAATATACCTTGATTTGGGATTTACACCAACAAAACTATCCCTAGGAGGCCCATTTCCTTTCCATGTATTCCACAACCCCATAGTTGAATCATCAGATCTTGATATTGATTGGACCTTCGACAGTTCATCCTTGCTGATCGATCTCTCACACCAGTCCAAGTTAGAAGGGCTATTCTTTCGTCCTTAGATTCAAAATTCCATTAGTGCGTGTCGAAGACATTAATTGCCTACTAGTTTGTCTCTCCCGCATTTCCATCCTGGCACCGGCTGTCTTGGCACTACCCTCGTGAGGTCGGTACGCGGAAGAGTTACTTGTAGAATTCCACTCTCACTTGTCACGTTTCTCGGGCGGTACAGTTTCCTCTGGTGTTTCCCCCACCGCTGATCCACCAAAATCCACTAGGTCTGTGCATCTGATGTACCAACCTACTTGATTCCCTGTTTCCCCCCCCTATTCCGCTGCCCTCACCACATCCACCAGATCCACTAGGTCCTATTCCTCATACCCACTAGATCCATCTAGTCCCAGGTCCTGTAGTGGTCGTGCCAAGGTCCCCAATTCTCATTGAATTTACAAACCGTTGTATGTGATAATGCCCCACTCCCACTACCACTAGTGTACCGCCAGCGCCTCTAGACATGTATCAAAGGCTTGTGTACTTGCTTCTTGTCAAAAATTTCATGTGAATACTAGAATGTAATGGGAACGCGATAAAGTGGGAAAATGAAGAAATTTTATCTCTTGGTGTAGATCTTTCAGCTTCCACCACCATTGATACAAAGGGGTTAAAATCTTCACAAACATTGATCTGGAAACCAAGCCCCCAGGGTTTGGTCACGACTATGTGGTTTTTAAATGCACCAATGATTCCTCTCTTTTGCATGCACACCCCTCATCAAAAGTTGAAGGGGTTTAAAATCTATGCCACTGCCAGATGGGTAGCAAAAATGCTAAGGTTCCACGTCCTTCGGTGAACCTTAACTCCTTCCCCAATGTCTTAACTCCATAGATCTCATCACCTAGCCTAAACCTTGTGGTGTTTAGAGGCAAACTCCTTTCACAACGCTTCACTCATACTTGAGTCATCTTTCCCCCTCCCTTCTTTCTCCATTGTAATATCTAACCACTTCCTCCACCCTAGTGTCCTCGCCCAATGCTCTGACAATTTAGCTGTCCATCAAAAAATGCCTCTAAATCACGGTATACAATCAGATCTTCATTACCCGATGGATAACACTAGACTGAGCCTCTGGTCCCGCAGAACTCGAACTCAACAATTCAATAAAAGAAATATTATAGACAGAACGTACTCCAGAGTGGTATTCTCTAGTCAAACAAACCTTTCCACCATGATCCCACAACACGAGTCCACATAAAATCTGACATCTTGCAGACCTCTGGTACTCTTCTTGTAACTTCCCCATTTTAGTACATTGGAACAAGATTTTTTTTTTTTTTGAATAAATGCTTCTAGTTCTAAAGACATAATTTAGAACTCACAATCAAAAAAACCATTCTAATAAACAATAAACCATCATGTCAGCTTGTAATGACTCGGAGTACCTCCGATATATTCTTTCCAAGACTTGGTATTTCCGATCTATCATGAGTATCAAGAGTGCGCGTTTTTGTATTTTAACCACCATCACTCTTGTCGGTTCTCTTTCTCTTCCTAATCTGGGACTTCCAATGCTCTGTCCAATGAACCTATTCTGAATAATTGTTACATTATTCATTTCCGGCATCTTTGCCTTAGAATAGTTGACATAGGACAACCAATCAGTAGCTTGTGATACTTTTGGCCAAATTTGAAACATAGACGGGCTTCGTCTCGTACTCTTGACGGCATCTCGTCAATCTGGATTGTCCTTCAACCCCATTCCTATGTTAGTCTAATGTCGTATACTGACTCTGTCAAGTCTCGTCCTTTGCCCCAAGTTATTCACTCAGGAACGGATTATAAATGACACGTTTAAGGGATGCCTCCCGAGGACTAGGGATAGTTGACAATCTGGTCAACCTAGTTAACCCAGTGTGTCAAGATACCCCTAGTCTCCTGGGGCAGCTTATAACATGACCACGTCCTAATCATCCCAGAGTAAAATTGTCAAGGTTAAGGTGTAAATCTTAACGATCAATGCGAACGGTTTCACCATAAGTCACCTGCATTGTTTTATCTTCAAGAAGACCTATCTTCTCGTGGGTACAACCTGTAGTTGACTTGTGCCCTCACCTTCCAAACACCTCGAAAAGTCTAGTAACTTTAATAGGTGTTACCCTACGTGAGATAAAGTTATACTATAAAAACACTCTTTTTGTTGGTATTCTTTTCCATCCCGGGTTTCTTACCCTTAGAATTGGCCTTTCTTATTAAACCCATTTCACTGATAGAATTAATAAGGATGAGGTTTCATTAATGAGTTCCTTGATGCCATTAATTTAAATCAGAACGAAATTGGGCGTAGCCCAAATTCTTCTCATAAGGTTGCTAACCATACTCGTTAGGGTTTATAATCAGTTCTCAAAACGGAAATATATCTGACCTATTAGTAAAATTAAGTTATGGTGAAGTTAAATAAATAATACAACTGATCTTGAATTGTTCAGTTAGGGGGTGATAAATATCCTCCTCGTTCATCTTCCTGTTAAGGTTTATTTTACCCTTCGCTACTTGCAAGACAGTGAACTCATTCCATTTACTTTAGATAGAACATAAAACAACACTACTATATTTTCAAAAGAATTCAAATCACATAATCCTTGCAATGTTTATTAGAAAATAACCAAATATCGCCACGGTATCCTTAGTAAAATTCACTTAAATCATTCGAACTGAAGAAGATCATCCTCAAGATACGAAGGCAAACACCTAAGTAAACAAATACCCTCATTACATTACAATTTTAAAGTAATATCAACTACATCAATGCCCAGCATTTGGATACAATACTTGTAGCAAAAGAACATCTTCTTCCAGTAGTACTTCAGAGAATCAAGTTGTATTTTCATCATAAAAACCAAATAACATCTGAACATCAATCAGATCTGCGTGCCTTTAACCCATACGACAATCATCTGCAAAATTGTCAACATGTCAGGTTTCGGTGAACTGAGCATGATAAGCACTAATTTCTTAAACAATTGCAATCCACCAATTGTTTTCATTAAACACCTGATTTAATGAAATCATTTTCACAAACAGGTAAACATAATTCAGACTATGCTCTTTGTAATTAAACAGGCACTAGAAACGCGTAACTCCTATTAAATAGTTACTAAATAGGTCCTAGATACTTTTTAAGATATTTCTCTAATATTATGACCAGAAGAACAATGTATCCAAAACAACTATCCATCGAATCTCCGCCAAGGACAACAAAATCTGATAGAACATTACATTCAACCAAAAATGAATAGCCTAACTTCATGAATCCAGCAGTATGTTTTAACAATTTCCTACAGTTATATTAAATATAATCAAACAGATACTTTACAAGAAGAGAAAGAAAACCAGCCATTCAGATTTCCCCTGCAATCGCCATAATGACTGTACCGGGTCCGCTTCAGAGCAATGCAGTCACCAAAATTTTAAACAAAAAACAACCTGCGACTAGGCCATTCGTACCGCAGTGAAGAACACAGGTCGTCAAAATTCAAATATAACAATTAACCTGTAGCTTACTGATCAATACAAAAACCCTCATGCAAGGCATAATAAATAATCCCAACACTAGAACAACATATCTTTCCATATTATTCGACAAAACGAGAAATATCCACGCCATTGCTGTCCAGGCCACAACAAACTCTTGTATCTCAGTCAAGCACAAGACTAGATAACATTAAAACAAAGACGTAATCATGCACAACACAAACAAAATCCCACCAGTCGAAACACTCATCAACATCCAGCTCAATCTAATCCCTACTATAACACAGCAAGGACTTAAATCAAAAGCCGAAATAAAAAAAAAGAATACCTCTTATCACAGTCACAACAGAGGCTAGTAACATTAAAACAAATGATGTTCCAAATGCTATATAGTGACATTCCACTGAATCTCACACAACATGCACAACTTTCATTTAACTTACAACAATCCTTACGATTACAATCCATGACTTATTTGGAAGCCGTTTTCAAGAAAAATAATCAAACAACAAGGTCTTCACTGAAGCCAAAATTCCATATCATATTTTTTCCTAAAGTTTTCATCCTAAGCCAAGCTACTACTTGAATACACAGGTCTCAACCGAGTAAATCTTGTTAAAGAACACCCTTCCTTTAATTCCATAGAAGCGAACATAAGGAACCCAATAATTTTAGGAGTCCTGAACATATGCATGCACATCGAGGGTTTAATATCTGAGAATCGAGCCACTCGCACATATCGCGATCTCCAAAAACATCACAAACAATTGATGCTCATAAACAGGCTTAGATGAAGTTGATTTTCATGTCACATATTCAAGAATCCCAATAGTATTCCCAGCAAAACCTTCTCTACCTTCTACGAATTCCGTATTCAAGATCCTAATCAGGACTCCAAACCCTGAATCAATATCTTAAGTACTCTCAACTAAACATCAGCATTCGAACTAAGCTTAAGCAGAAGATGAAAACATACGAAACATACAAAGAAACTCCAACTTGATTCTTAACCAACGATATTCACCTACTAAGCAACACTTTCTACAACTCAACATAAGTCGTAATAGCCATTATTTTCAAGGACCCAACGGAGTCTAAACAACAAGTATTCACATTCATGGCTTCTTACATAAGTCCAAAATATATTAACATTCCAAGTACTTCCACATAGTCATTTTTCGAGATATTCCTAGCAAAATTCAACGGATATATCCCAAAATTGCAACATACGAGCTTTTCTACAAAATTCACATTCAAGTAGTATATAAAAACACGCAGTTATCCACCAGAAGTAACTTAAAGTATTATAGCAAGATCCAACAAGTTCAGCAACCATAAAAGTACAGCGGTCTCAAACGAAGTGAAACCAAAGGAATAATTAAATCCAGACACTAGTCCTTCAAGGTCTTCTAAAATTCCGAGATTCAATTTCACAGGAAAAGAAAACCAAAACAATGCTTCCAACCAACTAAATTGAAACCACATACAGAGTTTTTTAAATGAAACAGAAGCATTTGAAGTAGCAGATTTTTAACAGTCATGTCGTATCATGCCTGGTAATGTCACTTAAAAATCGTGGAAGAAGACTCTGATGTCTCCTGAGCTTCTCCTCTTCTCCCAACGTAGATTCAACAACAATACTTTGTTATTTCCATGCCCTTAATAACTTTCCTTGACAGAGAAAAGAGCTAGTTATTCTCATAGTTGCCATGCAACACCAGTAGACTGGTTCGAAGAACCGAGTGATCAAACCGAGAGAAAACTGGAGTCGCTGAAAACCAAACAAACAACCAGTTTTCCAATTTTGCTGCCTTCCTCGATTGATCCGTTCTCAAAATCG
>JAHRHJ020001391.1:0-24668 GCA_019776745.2 Taxus chinensis
CCTTACACCAACCTCCTTTTAAAAATCCCTAAATCACTGCCCCTACCGATATAAGTCATTTCCTACTGGCACCGGTTTCATAACCACGATCAGTTATCCAGTGACTGGTATTGGTCACTGTGACTTATACCAAAACCAACCTTTCACCTATTCACCTTAAAAAAAATCTCATGTCCAGCCTGATCTATCCCTGTAACTTGATCTGAACATATCAATAACCAGTGACCAAACAAACAACATGACATTCTATTATTGGTAGTTTAGTCTCTATTGCTTCTAGTAATGAGATACCTAGATCATGAGTTCGCAATAGTTTATTTATTATCATTTGAATCAATTTGTATTAAAAGGGAACTGACAACCTTCGAAAGGAAGTCTAATATTTCCTGGGCCCAAGGAAGTTCCCTCACTTATTGTCTAACTAAAATCTGGTGGTCTTGCATTCTTATTTACAGGTAGTCCTTCCCAGACAAAAAGGAGCTCTTCAAAATCGGTCTGATCTATCTATGGTATGCGCACACCTTCCCAACACTCAACATGTATTCCTCCTAACCCTAACCCCTATATGTTTTTCAAGAGAATGAAAGGATAGAATTAACTCTATTCTGGAACAAAATTCTATGCGAAACAATTGGTCATGGTAACCTTCTTGATGATGTTAATCAAAAAATGATCCAAGAAGGCTTGGGCTATTTGGTTGAATGAGAAAATGGAATGTCTAGGTAATCCACTATACTAGTCTAATGCTGGACCAGTTAGGGACATGGGAAAGGTTCGCAAAAATAGAGCATCATCATTGGCAATTAAGTAACACCTATGTTTGAAAGATTACAAATGCTGCTGTGGGTCTTCCTTACTATTGAAATCAGTTAAACTTAGGCATCTCCCAGTGTATGGGATATGGGAAAATGGGAATGGATGGGTGAATAGGCTCATTACAAATCTCGTCATAGGTGAGAGAATTGCGGGAGCTGGAAACATATGCTTCTAATGTTTGCATCTTATCCATCATTAACTTGATAAAGTCATTGTTAGGTTGTGAAGATTGGGTACCCCCCAGAATGAAAGGAGGTTATTGTGGGACATATGAAGAATAAGACATTCCAAAATATGGTGGTGTCAAATAAGGAGGCATGAATTGCGAGAAGACAGACATAGAGGGTATATATCTAGACTGAGTGATCGATGAAACAAGGAGGTGGCTGAGTAGTACTTTTGTGAGGGTGGGACACTTGTAGTGACCCTAGTAGAGATGGGAGGTAAATATTGGGGAATAAAAAGCACCACGTTTTGAAATGGGGTAGAGGTTACCGATACACAGGGGGTGGTAGCATTGCGACTAGTATATATGAGACAACAGGTGCAGATGATGCTATGTTTTGGGTGGTGGATGAAGGTATGGTGGAGACTGTGGGCACAATAGAGGTGGTGGATGCGGCGGTCAAAGTTGGTGTGGGACCTAGCTACGACACAACTGGGGATAAAATGGGTGAGGTCACTGTGGTGGAAGGTGGAGCTAAGGTAGAAGGGATCCTTAGGGATGGAGAAAAGGATATGGGAATGCCATAGAGAAATTGGCCCAAGGCATCTCAAGTGGAGGCATGTGTGAGGTAGTGGCTCAAAGCAGCGGGATTCTGATCCAAGAGTCATGTGCAAACTCCGTGTTTCCTGTAGGAATGGTGATGGGTTGATTGGGATCTATGGATGATGAGATGGAAGGTAATGAAGGACTAGGTGATGGAGGGCTAGGTGGGAATGGTAGTCGACTAGTGTGAAATACGAGGGTGCTTTCCTGACTACGGGTTAGCACCATGTGGATAGGAATTGATTTGGTGAGACTGTACTATGTTTGAATGGCATAGAACACAACAAAACTAGGAAAAGAGTCAATAGTAAGTGAATTGGTTTGGTTGGTGAGCTCTAAAACAACATAGGGTGACTGACATTAGTTCAGGTAAACCGATGCTGGTTAGGATTAACTGGTGCCAGTTATTGTGAAAAACTAACAGTCTGTTAAATGATGGTCCCAGACTGGCAATTTTCACACAAGATGAGGTGTAAGGTGACTGTGATTGAAGTAACAACAATATGAAAGGTGATAGGAGCCTTTTACAGCTCAGAAAGTGAAATAGGTTTCTTTTGGATAGGTATATAAGAAGACTACAGACCGGCGTTCGGGTATAATCGATGGGTTAGAGGTAACCGATGCCAGTTACTGTGAAATTAAAACAAAGAATAAGAAAAGTGGTTGTAATTTAAAATTTTGGTGTTGAATCAAACCCAGAAGTCTGAGGATGATGTAGATGTGGTCCAGACACACTCAAATGAAGTCAGAATACACTGACTATGATTGGGAGTGTGCAAGGAAAGACAAAAATAATGATCGAAAGCTCTTACCTGAAAACACAAATCAAGCAGAACACTAAGAAAGAATTTGTTCCTAGAGTGCCTATTCTATTACGTTTGTTCAACTTATGCTATTTGTATGGACTGATTGTTATGAACAGAACAATATAATTTATTGGTGAGTAAGGATTCCTACGAAGAAATAATTCTAAAGTGTGAGGTTTCAAGAATGTTATAGCGGAGGCAGGCTTTGCTCTGAAGTATGAATCGATAGAGCAACGAGCTGGGTGCCCACTGTACCGTGATCGTGTGATCACCTAAAACTTCTTTCGGGTAGTATGTTGTTTAAGAATGTATGTATTTTTGAATTTATGTGTGGTTTGGTAAGACTCAGAGAAATAGAAAAGGATAGAAGTGATTTTTTATGATTCATTTTCCAACCATCAGCTGGTCGTGACTTCCAGTGTATAGGTTGCCCTCAATTAATGTGAGCTAATGAGCTAAATTAGAATGCAATGCACTTGTTTTAAACCCAAATCGAAAGTATGATATTCAATGACAACAATAGATGAACAGGAAGAGGGATGCTCTTTCACTAAAATGTAGAAAACAAGAACAAGAAGGTTCTTTTTAAATACACCAAAAGAAATGTGTCTTTTAGAGCAAGTAGAAAGAAGAGAATGTTACCAAGGAGAAAGTCTTAATGTGAATGCTACTAGAAGGGAAACAAACACACACAATTTTTCACCTAGGAATGAATAAAGATGCAAGGAACCCTGAATGGGTCTCACCGAACGTGCCAAAATATTTCACCTGATTTCTTAGTTTTTTCTAAGAAGTACTTGACGAAACAGATAAGGTAAAGGCGGTAAGAGGAATACCTAATTTGGGATGGTTGTAGGTTGTATGCGCACGTATTTGAATTTTGAATTGAAGTGATTGTGAGGCCTTCCTTTTGGCTAGGAGGAACTACCTATATAAGAATCAAAACAAGACCACTAAAGAGAGTTAAACGATATATGCAATAGACTGCGTAGCATGTGCTAGATCCTGGAAGTGTGATACTTCCTAGATGGCTGTCAGTCCACTGTTTAAAACAATTCAATGCTGAAAATAAAGTAAATATTGTCTTACTGTAGTTTAATATGATTTAGGCATCTCATACAAACGCAATAGGATAGATCTAATCTAACATGTTAGGCTAGAAGGAGATCCATAGGTCAAGTAGGTTTGTTCATAGGTGAATTTGAGCTAATAGGCTAGGTTAGATGCAGATCTGAAGGTCAAATAGGTGTTCAGGAAAGTATAGGCCGCGAACAATGAGGTCAGGTTGAATGTGAGTCATAAATAGGTTGCTGTTTTGGCCGAGATTAGGGAAAACATAGACTGACCATCATAACAAGTTTTAAGTAAACGGTGACAGTTATAGAGAACTGGTGGCGGTTAGGTTTGAGACTGGTAAAGTTACATGAGTTTTAGGATTTGGAGGTGAAAATGTTGGAGTTTCAATAGGTTAGGCAAGAATGGGTGTAAAATATGTAGAAGGTGTTGGGTGAAGTCACAGATGGGGTATAGGTATGCATTGTGAAGGTCTGAGATTATTGAAGAGGTCAACTATCATAATTGCTTCTACATGGAAAGGTATTAAGATCATGATGATGAGGTTGTTGTGTTGGAGAATGTTGGGTAGAGAGTTCCACTATTGTGCAAGTGTATTTGGCTGCCTTTGTTGATCTTCAAAATCAGTCTTCATTTTTCTCCTGCATCTATAGAGATCGAATTCGTGCTAAGGAAATCCAATGTTGAAGGTTCAACCCTAAAAAACCAACAACCCATGTATTACAAAGTTGTAGATGGGTCTAAATAGGCCATTTGGTCCAGCCTCGACATAACCGACATCGGTTCAGGGTGAACCGGCATTGGTTTAGGGTTAACTGACATAGGTTTAGGTGAGATATCTCAGGTTGTTCAAAATTTTCTTGGGAAGTTGTACCACTATTTGATAAGGATCTCTTCTTTTCTCGGGGTGAAAACTAACCTTAGGAGGCTTTTAATGTGAGGTTAGGGGATGAGTCTAATGTTAGGTTTTATTTAGGACATTGGTTTAGGGTTTAGGTTAATGGGTCAAATGATGGGGGTGGTTAGGTGAAGTGTATTTAATAAAGGAAATTATATTAAATAGATCTATGAGGGTAATGACTTAATTTAATGTGAATAATTAAATCAATGTGTGTGTGGGTAAAAGGCTATTAACTTAATTAAAATAATTAAATTAATATATATATGGAGATAAATGACATTAATGTTAATTAAAATAATTAAATTAAACTATGTGTGAGGTGTAGGTAGGTGATAAGGTGTCGACGATGAGGAAATGATTTAAGGCTATCTAGGGGACCAATTTTTTTACGACATGATTTCCCAAGTTCAATGTTGCAAGTACCTCTATGTTTTCACCGTGATAGTGACTGATGTCATTAGTAATAGAGGTGTGGTTGACATCAGTGGGGTATGACTGGTGATCCCAGTCAAACTAGAAACTGGTGACCGATGTCAGGTTTGGGAGTGACCATGGGTAAAAGTGGTCAATATTAAGATGATGAAGTACCAGTTGGATTTAGATGGAGAAAAGGGGACCAAAATCGGGGTTATAGGTGATGGGTGAGATAGTTCAGGAGGTAAAGGTATGAGTTTTCGTGAAAAAGCACATGTATAAAGGTGGGGGGTGAAATAGGTATGGGTAGATGCTTGCAAAAGTGAGCATTGGGTGGGTAGATAGAATATCTGAGACAAAGGTTGAAGGATTGTGGGTAGATAAAAGATGACATAGATATGGTCTGGAAGTGTGGTAGTTGAGTATGGTTGGGGCATTAATAAGGTGTTTATGTGATATTTGTTTGGTACACCCAATGTAGGTGAGGATAAATACAGATATGAGTTGATAGGGTGTCACCCTCCCAAGGTCAGTTAGAGTCACATGGGAGAAAATCAGAGGAGTGACATGGCATGTTGAGGAGGTGGGTTTGAGTGGGGTCCAACGCTATTGACATGTAGTCCATCATCCGATTCTGATGGTAAGCCCTCATCAATAGATGGGATTAAGAAGACTAACACGTTCTCTTTTGACAGGGTGATATGACCAGTCACGCTGGAGGATGTGTATAGGATCATGTCGATTCCGATATTAGGGGATGCAAAAGAAAAAGGTGTATTCGAAAATCTCCTTCAGAGGCATTAAAGGAGTTGATGCTGACCGAAAGTCTTCAAGTGAGGGGCTAGTGGAGAGGACTTTTATAGTGTGAGCATGAGTTATGGGACCATGTACCTAGCCCGTCAAGAGGAGATGAGGTAGTAGTATGTTATGATGGAGGTAAACTTATTTTACACTACCAGATTCAGAGGGTGGCAGGTTCCCCCAATCAATGATGAAAAGTTTACATGACATGATGGATGGATAGGACCCATTTTACTTGGGCGGAGCATCCTTCCTGGTGCGAGTTATATAGGAGAGATGTGGTTCAGTATGGGTGATTCATGAGTTCATCTTATGTGCTACATGTTATTCTGTTGACTAAATATGAGCACATCGTGTCATGTGTGTCCTAGTGGGATATATAACTTGATGAAGATGCTATTTGAGATAGGTTTTGTGTGAGGTGGGTTATAGGCGATGGGTACCTGTTATGATTAAGAGGCAATCAAGCTATCAAGGCTACTCATGATGTAGCCTATTACAGGAATTTTTGTGGGTTAATTTGATGGAGGCCATATGTGAATTATTCATAAAAATAGATGGCCTGAGGAGTTTGATGGCATTACAAGTTACTCAGATGGGATAGAGGGATGTCGTGCTGGTGAGGTACATAGATGATGGGTCAGTGGATAGGGTTAGAGGGTAATTTGGGAACAAGATATACCACCACCATTCCCAAAGTATAAGGGATGATGTGGAGAGACCTATGTACCTCTACCATAGCCGATAGTGCTAACAGGGCAGGAGGAGAATGTGATACCCCAAGTAGAATGTACAGATTGATGATGTTCGGAGTTACTAGATAGGTACTAAACAGTGGTGGGTAGCACATTTATGAGTAGTACCACCGAGGCCTGGGCCAGCCAGATTTGCCACTATCACAGTTCAGAGAGATTCCCTACAAGGACAGGTGGTGACTCTAGTCACACAGTTGGGGATGGTGCAGGGGTAGCTTAGCCAGGTTCAGAGGCAGGTTGATCTTACAGGTGATAGCTATGCATGCACAGGTAGGGCAGTTTATAGGCCTACAAATGGCTACTAGGGTGGAGATGGAGATGGAGATGACAGGGGGAGCCAGGTATAGCGTAGGTTAAGATTTACAGGGATAGTTAACCACTACACAGGGAACAGGTTGTGGGCACTGACAGGTCCATTTTGATATAGGCATAAGCATAGATGGCTGACTTCAGGGGCCCAGGATATAGGCACATGCATAGAAAGGGGACCCAGGCTCAGTACCAACAACATGGTCAGTAGGGTTAGGGATAGGGTCCCACAGTATAGGTGCCCAGGGTTAGAGACCTGATGGGGCACTCCATAGACAATACTAATAGCAAGGTTTCTGGATGCCCTAGGTGAGCCATGATATTACCAAGATCAGTTGATGGTTGTCAGGGATAGATTGCCATCCTATGTAGAGTAAAAGCACAAGTAGGCCTCGAGTGAGTGGACTCAGGTCATGCACTCACATTATGGAGAGTACAGGGGGTCATTTGAGCCCAAGATAGGGTCAGTGGTGGGGTCACTAGTTTACAGAGGCCAGTTCCCAAGGTGAGAGGCCATCAGGGACCCAGGTGAGGTGGAGAGAGGTTAGCAGGGCACCCTACAAGAGCCAATTGGAGAGGAGGAGATAAGACAAGACTGACTATGGGAATGTATGCCAGTCTGTATGGTATGATGATACCGGCCTACATGTGCTTATGATCAATTTATCTATTTTCATACATTATTTTTGATATAAGACTTGGTCTGCATGCCGAAGAGAGTGAGTGATTGTATGTCACATGCTGTATTTTTGATCATATACCGGTCAATGATTAAGAAGGCATGTATTTTGAGATCCACAATTAGATTTATTGATGAGATACATGGTATTTGTCATAATTTTATGAGATTCATGGTGGTTTATATGATGAGATGAGATATGATATTGTCCTTTAATGAGATGAGATATTTTTGTGTGGTTTCATAAAATTAGGTGATTAGGCATGATGGAGTTAGGAGTTTAGGCATGATTGAGTCAGGTTGTTAGGCATGGTTGAGTCAGGTCATAGGCATGATGGAGCTAGGTCATAGGCATGGTTGAGTAAGGTCATAGGCATGATGGAGTTAGGTCATAGGAATGGTTGATTCAGGTCATAGGCATGGTTGAGTTAGGTTGGTATTAGGTGTGGTGGCAGGTATTTAGGCATGATTGAGTCAGGTCATAGGCATGGCTGAGTTTAATTCCCAGTTATTTGAACATAAGGCCAAAACAAATGGTGATGTATACATATGTTGTGGTTTAAATTTGTGGTAATGTATGTGCTACATGGAAATGTTGAAAATGCTTATAATGAATGTTATGATGGTGTGGTAAAAATGTGTATTAAATGAATGCTTGTAAACGTGTCTAATTTCCATTTATTCAATGATAAATGGAAACTAACTAAGGTAGAATGTGAATATGTAAAGTGGAAAGTAGGGAACAATTGAATAGGGGGTAAATGAGTGGTCTGAGCTAGCCTCCAAGGGCACCATGCCCTCAGAAGTGCTGCCTACATAGCCCTAGAAAAAAGGAGTCTCAGGCCGATGTAGTTCTCCTATAAGCTAGGGAAGAATATGATGAAGTAGAGAGAATGGGTTGGTAGGTTTGTTCATGGGTACATGAGGGTGAATGTATGGTCATATGGTTGAGTGGAGGAGGTATAGGTCATGGGTGAAGGTTGTGTGAATGGTCATTTAGACAATTAGGGTAAAGGTGTAGGTGATTGGGTATAGGTCACATGTATGGGTAGATAGGGAGGGTCAATGGGTACAGGTAGATAGGTAAGATGAATAAGAAGTGGGAGACAGGCCACTTAATGGGTAATAGATAGGTAAGGTGAATGGGTATTTAGGTACCCATGGGTATGGGTCATGAATAGATAAGGTGAGTGGGTGAGCCAAAAAGTTTGGGTTGCAGAATGGACCAGTTCTAAGAGGAACTAAAGTCAGGGTTGATAATCAACCAAATTGGGAAGAACCATGGTTGCAGTACCAAGCGATTATCTTGAGACCCTAAAAGGCGTTGCAGGAAATTAGGATGAAAATTTGCAAGATCATGAGGTGCACATTGTCCCTTGAGTGGGTGGTTTAGCATAACTGGGGAGATGGTGTATGGGAAAGCATGTGGGAAGACAACACCTCTTAGCAAGAAACCCAAGATAAAAAATAGACAAGTCCATGAAGAAAATTTCATGTTTTTCTTCATTTTTTTTTATGTTTAATAGACTGATCAATGTGGGAAGTCTATATGGGATGAGTATATTATCTCATTGAGGTCTTCGTGAAGCTGATCGATGTGGGAAGCTTCTAGATATTTTTATTAATTTTTTTTTGATAAATGACTAGATTGATTATAGTTGCCCTTCAAGGGAGTAGTCTATTTATAGCAGTGGAAATAGAGAGAAGAGATGTCCCTTTTTTAGGGAGTCCTCTTTTTGTTGGAATTTTAACTCAAGGAGTTGACATCCCTTTGAATTTTTTTGGACATATAAGTCATGGACAAGAATATATAGGAATTAGGTAGGATCTTGTTTGGATGACAAAACTGTAGTACACAGGAGTTAACGATGAAAGGGATGGTTTTAAGTGATGAATGAACATGGGATTCCATCCTGGAGAAGATGAAAAGTATCCATGAGAATCATGCCATGAGTAGAGTCCATGGTACTCATATTGAAGATAAGGCTGAGAAGGTGACGGATGTAATCACATGATTCTTGTTTAGTTGTGGATCCTTAAAATAGGTAATATGGAAGGTGACGACACTCAAGGGATGAGTGATCAACTGATAGAAGGTGATATAGAGACTTTGTTGAATAATAAAATGGTCAAAGATTCAAGGCATTGAGAGGCTCAGGTTTAGGTTTACCTTCAAGTGAAGATAAATGATAAGCACCTGATCCATAGGCATGGGTAACAATATAGGGTCCAAGCCAATTAGGAGAAAATTTGCCCCATTTACTTTTCTCCTCTTTGGTTACATGTTGATTTTCCTTCAAGAAGGTCATGATCCTTGGAATCAACATCACAAGATAGGCATGTTTGATGCATTTTTGGTAGATTTGACAAGGTGATCAAGAAATAGACCACGTTCATCATAATAACTCTAAGTTCCGCCAAATGTTATTTGGAAAAAATCAATAACTATTGAGAATGTATTTGAGTGATACCGGAGCTATGGAATGTTTTACTTTCTAGTAAGATTAACCTCAATACCGTAGACCAAAGAGAAAGGTGTGGTAACAGTCGATGTATGAATACTAGTGTGACTATAGCCCATTAAGGGCAAAAGGAATGTGTGTATGCCAATCCTTCCTAGTATCGTTGACCACTTTCATGGAGCAATTTTGTTGAGGGTTTTCCACTTAGTTGATTCAGACTTGGCCATTAGGGTTTGAGGGTAATAAGGTGAAGAGAAATTGAGTTGACATACCAAAGGTGTCACAGAGTTTCTGGAGGGTTTTGTTTAACAATTAGTTTTCCGTTATCAGTGATGACCTGTGAGGAACACCAAGTAACGAAAGATGTGATGGTTGATGAACTCATGAAATTTTCTTGGCTTTTGTAGAAATGAGCTGGAATGGCCTCTACCCATTTGGTATAGTATTCAGTAGCGATGTATGATCATTATGGCATTAAAAAGAATGAGGGTTAATATCACCGATGAGGTCGAGGCCCCAGAAGAGAAAACAAATATCTATGCAACCTGTATATGACTAGCTGTGTGATGAAGACTTAGAGTTTTTTTGAAATTTCCAAAATAATTTGACATATTCACAAAAGAGAATTTGGTTCAGGGTTGGCAATAATAGCTTGGAGTTGAAGATAGATTTGCCAAAAGGTAGGCCATTGATGTGACCCCCACAAATATCATCGTGTAGCTTAAGGCTTATGGTATAGGGAATTTTAGAGCTAGTCAAGGCATTGGAGAAGGATAAGTGTCAAAGCCACTTATAGAGGAGACCACCGTAACACCTTGAACTGTTGTTACTTCCTCCTAAGCATTCAAGTGTTGATATGTGATTTCTAGTAAAAGGATGTGCTCCTCGATTCAGAAATCATGCTTGATATGTACTGAATTTCTTGCAGATTGCAGATCTTGACTGAGTCAAAATATGAATAGACTCTTTTATTTATTTCATTTTGTGTCTGAATATTAATCTGATCACGGAATGAATTATAGTGGTATTCATCTATAATATCTAGACTTGGATCAGTGGAGTTGATCCAAGTAATGCTTTAAATCTGGTTGTGATGAATTAGATCACAGACCTTGAACAGGCTGCAAGGTATGGAAGCATTGATTAAGCAGGTCAGGAGTATGACTCAGGCTGATCTTGGGAAATGAAATGGTTCCCGATATCAAAGTATATCTGGAAGGTCTCGATTGTAGACCAGGTAATAATTCGTTGACATACAATTCTGCAATATGAACAGGAGCTAACTCTGTTCTAGAAGGTATGATGCAGGTCTTTTCGAGTTTTGAGGACAAGGACCAAACTGAATTATTAAGGGTTAGTAACCTAAAACTAAAACCTAACCTAGGGGTTAGATTATTGTTAGTCTAACCTAGACCTAGGCTATTTGTTAATATCCTAAGTTAGTATCTTTGTGTAAATTTGTTAGTGTGGGTATTACCCTAAACTCTAACCTAAGATACTAACCTAACTTATGAGGAGATTATGAAGGGGCCTATGAAGGGTGGCGAACCATGGGCGGTGTTTTCTATGGCAATAAATGTAAGGGATAAGGATGAAAGACAGGTCATGGCGGAGGCTTAGGCGACGGCTAACCGGTGGGGACGTGGCAGGTCGCTAAGTTTGGAAATGAGCATGAGTTTTAGATGGACTGTCACCAAATCTGGCGGTCGGTGGAAGTTGAGTTTAAGCGGGAAAATTGGTTTAATGGCATTTAATTTTCTCGGAAAGCGAGCACGGAACTCGCGAGAAGGCATGCAAACGGGAAGTTTGTGGGTTTGTTTGGCTTATCGCGATTTTCGGTTTTTGCTCTGCTTGTTTACTGGTTCTTCGCACCAGTTCTCTTTGAGTTGCATGGCAAGAATGAATTTCTCTGGCTCTTTTCTCTGTCATGGAGGATATATATGTGATGGAGACAGCGAAATTTTGTTGGTCGCTTTATCGTGGAAAAAGAAAAGGAAGTTTGAGCTCTTCCTGTGGTCTGCTTCGGAAATTTGATCAAAATACAGGCATGCTAGGCCCTAACCTTTAAATATCTTGCTGTCTTTCAAGTGCTTTCATTAAAACAACTCTGTTCAAATGTTTTGTGAAGATTAGATGAATTTTATATGGAGGTTTAGTTTGATTTTTGGAACTGTATCTCTTCTGGTTCGATTTTTCAATTTCCTCTTGATGGGTGTTTGTTGAAATCGAACTTCGGCTCTATTTGCTTTGAGTATTCATTCTGGCTTATGCATGTGAGGTATTTATTTATAAAGGTTTGAGTGTTCGGCCTGTTTGGCATGATCCCTTAGAATATACCTGTGTGTAGTATAAGACCACTGTATGTTTTTGATTGTGGTCACTGTTCTTGTTATGGAAACTGTATGGAATGATTCTGATGAATACTGTAAGATTGTTCAGTATTAATGCTTCTTTGGGTACCCTATCGTGGGATTTGTTGACAGCGACTAATGATACTTTCGGGTTTCATTTGTTTTCAATTTTTGGCTTGGAACAGGCAACTGTTGCGTTACCGTAGTCTTTACGACCTTGCGGAAGTTGTTTTCCTTGTTATTGTGTTAGCGGGATTACTTGTGGACTGTGTATAATATAAATACATCTATACTTTATTATAACGACTCAGTTGAGTCCTTGATTGAATCATATATAAGCTATCTACTGTTGTGGATGTAGATTCATTCTTGTGTTTTGTTATTTGCTTTCGTGGAAGCCTTATAGAGAAAGGAACAGTCCTTCTGACCACGGTTATTTGTAATAAATAATCAGTATAGATTTCCTGGGTATGCATTTTCATTTCTATGTGAAAACTGTTCGAAAGTTCGAAGCGGCTCAGTTGATTTCCTTGCTTGAAATGGGTATTCGATTTGCTTCACTTGTTTCATTCTGAATGTTTGCCATGAATGGCATAGATGGATTTATCAACCGACTTCATAGTACGTTGCTGTAGGGTTCAGTGATTATGTGTACAAAACCATTAACAGTTTACAGTATGAATTCATATGTTTTTGCTTGAATTGTTACCTTCGTATGAATCATTAGGAACTCTGGAAAGGTAGCTGGTACTTCTGTTTCTTTCTGAACTTGTCTTTGGACACTGTTTTTGTCACTGTTGAGATCCTTGGGTATGGATGACTGTTTCGTGTTCTGACCTTGTTTGGGTAAGTCGCGAATATCACACTAAGACTTGCATGCGGCAAGGTAAGGATCGTTTGGTTGAATTCCTTTCTTTTACTTCAGTCCGATTTTGACTGAGCAAGAATAGGTATGCTATGTTCTTTTCCAATTAATCTGTCCGTTTTGACTGTGCATGATTTGGAAATACTGTGTGGTCAACATAGCATAGCCTCACAGGAAACCTTAGATTGTTTGATGCAATAAGGTTGTGGTTTTCAGCGATTCGCTTGTAGTTCTTGTTTTCAACTTATGTCAAGCCTTACTGTGTAAAAGGAACTAGCATTGGGCTTAAGGTTGTTACATGAATTGTTGATGTGTTAGTTGCTGTACAGGAGTTGCTGTGTTTCTATTTCGTGATTTAGTACAGCGATCTTGCTTGCGGCTTGTCTAACTTGTTCATTTTTATATACTGGTTGAATGTTTTCATATGTGAAGACGGTACAGTGATGAACTTATGTGAAAGGAAGGATGAATGGTTGGTTCTTTCTCTTCCTTTATTTAATATTATTGATATTTGACTATCAGTGGGAAATTGTTTGTAACATATTGGTGGAATCCCGAATTGTTATGTAATTTCCTTTTTGGAGAATGAAACAATCTGACCAATGTTGTGAATTTGGATTCAATGATTGTTTGTGTACATTCGTTCCTTGTTTCTTAATATTTGATGAAATATTAGAAAGTGATTAAGACTATTCTGTAACAATGATAGAGTTACATATTTGTAATCATTTTGTATTACAAGGGCTTAGTCTGATTATGTTTACTTATGTGAATGTCTGATCTCATTTAAACAGGGTGTTTAATGAAAACAATTGATGGATTGCAATTGTTTTAAAAGTTAGTGCTTATCATGCTCAGTTCATTGAACTGACTCATGTTGACTATTTTTGCAGATGATTACCGTAAGAGGTAAAAGCAATGCAGATCCGACAAGCTGACCAGATTGTTTATTTGATTTGTAATGAATTGCAGCTTGATTTTATAGATGTACTATATGTGAAAAGATGTTTCTTTTCCGTTAGCATAGTAACAAGTATGCTGTTGCATAAAATGTAATTGTATAAGTTTTGAAAGGAATGGAAATAAGTGTTTGATACTTATGTGTTGTGTTCTATTCTGGAAGTTGACCTTCTTCGGTTTATGTAACGAAGGGGCATTGTTATTATTGTAAATTATGGATGCATTTGTGATTGACAATGAAAGCTTGTAAGTAAATGAGATTAAATTCTTATGAGTGTTTAGCAGTTCTAATTTGTTCTAGCAAAAGCAATAGTGGAATTAAATTATTGCCCTTCTAGAAGATAGGTTAAAAACGAGCCTAAAAGAGAACGCTAAACAAACTGGATTAAATTACTAATCCCTAGTCCTAGGTATGAAAGGACAATAGTGAATTGGGTTCTTAATCATTTATATCTTTAAACTAAAAAGGTATGATATAAATTCAGTTAAGAGAACTGATAGGCAATCAAATGGAGTTCAGATGGCAATCTCAAGTAAAGGTTATGAGATATTGTCCCATTCTGTTGCTTTAGAATCAGGAGTATTCTAATGACTCCTTGATGAGAGCTTGACCGTAAAACCTCTACCAAGTAATGAGACTTTTAGAGGAGGGTCGTCTTAAGACGAAGAATCCAGGGATCGGAAAGGCTAACCTTAGGGTAAACGTCTTTAAAGTAATTTGTACTCAAGTGCTTAACGCATATTGACGAGTAGATCTTTTCGAGGCGGATTTAAAGGATGACGGCACAAGACAACTGCAGGGTTGTACCTCCGAGAAGATTAGGATCTTCTCGAAGTTACAACAATGCAGGTGACTTATGACGACACCCTTTGCATTGATCGCTAAGATTTACATTCGTGACTGGATTAGTTACTCAGGGATTGATTAGGAATGTGGTCAGGTTATAAGGCTGCCTAGGAGGTTCGGGGTATCTTGACACATTGGTCTAACTGTAAGGTTAAACCAGTATGTCACCGTATCCCTAATCCTCTGGATATCCATATAACATTATCACCTTGTTAATCTATCTCCGAGTGATTCAGTTGTGAAAGAAAGGACTGACAGTAGTCAGTATAGGACATTCTATATAACATATGAATGGGGTGAAGGACGTATTCCAGATTGACGAGTATGCCGTTAAGGAATACGAGACATGAACAGTATGTTTCAAATCTTTGGCCAAAGTATCGCAAGCTGCTGATTGCGTTGTCCTAATTCACCTAGTCTAAGGGATGAGATGCCGATGAATAATGGTAACAGTTATTCAGTTAGATTCCTTGGACAGAGCATTCTGAATCCCAGATTGGGGAAGAGAACCGCAAGAGTGTTGTGTTAAATAAAAACACTAACTCTTTTTACTCATGAATAGATCGGTAGATTACCGAGTCATGGAATGAATAGATCGGAGGTATTCCGAGTCATTACAGCTGCATATGGTTGTCTGTTATATAAATGGTTATTTGAATTGTGAGTTCTAAATTATGTATTTAGAACCAGTATGCAATTATCAAAAAAAAAAAATTTGACTTGTTCTATTGTCTAAAATGAGGATGTTACATCTTGGTATCAGAGCTGAAGGTTGCAGCTCTTGGACCTATTGAGTCCATAATCTGATAAAAACCTGAATTTTCTTGTAACAGAAAATGGTTAGAACAAGGGGAAACGTTGCGAGTAATGCTCCACCTGAAGGAGGAGCGGCGACAAACCAGAAACTGGATGAGATCCTTGCTGCCCTGTTGGACACAAGAGATCGCTTGGCTGTACTTGAACAGCAGGTGACGGGAAATGAGGAGGATGAAGAAGCTGATAATAATAATCAGCAACCTCCTGAGGGCAATCCCGACACGGGTGTTGATGTTAATGCTGTGAATGCACCTGTGCAACCAGAAAACAAAAAGGCCAGATTGGCAGCAGAACTCACTAATGATATAAAAAGGATAAGTCCACCTAAGTATGATGGCACCACATTAGGAGATGGAGCTGAGAACTGGCTCAGCGAAATGGAGAAGTACTTTGCAATAAGGAACTTCTCAGAAGAAACCAAGGCTATATGGGGAGCCTATCAGCTTTCTCACGAAGCATCTTCGTGGTGGGATAGCCGAAAAGCTGAGCTAAACATTGATGAGACCAATATCACTTGGGATCAATTTAAAGGCTATTTTAGGCAACGTTGGCTGCCACAACTTTTCTATGATCAGAAAATGACAGAATTTCAGAACTTGACTCAAGGGAAGTTAACAGTAACTGAATTCTGGGAGCGGTTTACAAAACTCCTCAAGTATGTACCGCAGTATCAAACTGACGAAAAGTTCAGGATACGGAAATTCATCATGGGATTGAATCCTGTGATAGGGGGAGAGGTCGATGTTCACAGTCCAACCACTATGGAAGGAGTTGTTGAAAAGGCCATAAGGCAAGAACAGAAATTGAAGGCTATTTCTGCTCATAAGGAGGAAGTGCGGAAGAAGACTGCAAGCCCTTCTTCAACCTCTCTTGCACCCAGAAAAGGACCGTGGAAAAAGTTTGGAAACAAGAGTAAGTTTCCAGGAGATAACAATAAGAAAGCAGCAGTAAATAAGCCTGCTGGAAATATAAGGGATAATTTTGTTAAAAACTATAATAATGGTCAGAAGTCCTATGGAGGACAGCGTGACAATTACAAGGCTGGAGGTAATGCTGAGCCTAAGAAGGGACCTGTAGGAGGCTGCTACACTTGTGGTAAAGATCATTACGCAAATCAATGTCCTTTAAAGAAGGATGATCGTAATCAGCAGCATAAGATACATGCTGCAGTAGCAGACAAGCAAGCTGAAAAGCAAGCAACACCTATAGAAGTTCCGGGTAAGTTATTCGGCATACCTGCCACTATTCTTTTTGATACAGGAGCTACTGAATGTTTTATTTCTAATAAACTTGCTTCTAAACTTAAAAGAAAAGCTGGGAAAATGGATAAATCTTGGACTGTAGAGTATGGTAATAATTCTGTTCATACAGTGAGTATGTGTCTCTTTGGAGCAGTCCTTGATTTACCTAATTTCTCCACGGAAGTTGATCTCTATGTTACACCTTTGGGATCGTATGACATTATTATTGGTGTCAATTGGCTATCTGACCATAAAGCAAAGGTAGATTGCTATGAAAAGAACATAAAATGTTTAGATGATCAGCTGGAATCCGCAGAGATTCAAGGTGTGAAGCGAGAAATTTCAGTTAGAAAACTGTCAGCTATGCAGCTTAAAAGGGCTAAGAATAAAGGATGTACCCTTTATGCAGTAAAGATATCTGAATCTTCAGGAGAAGATAGTGATTACATGAAGCAAATTCCACTGTTACAAAGTTTCAGGGATGTTTTTCCTGAGGAATTACCAGGGTTACCACCCAAGAGAGAATTTGATTTTACTATTGAAATCAAACCAGGAACTGAACCTATTTCCAAGGCGCCTTATCGGATGACTACTACAGAGTTAGTCGAGCTTAAGGCACAGTTACAAGAGCTTTTGTCTAAAGGATTGATTAGACCAAGTGTTTCACCTTGGGGAGCACCGGTGATATTTGTGAAGAAGAAGGATGGAACACTAAGGCTGTGTATTGATTATCGGATGTTGAACAAAGCAACAATCAAGAACCGATATCCACTTCCTAGGATCGATGATCTGTTTGATCAGATGCGTGGAGCAGCGGTTTATTCTAAGATAGACCTTCGATCTGGTTATCATCAGCTAAGAATTAAAGAGGAAGATATTCATAAAACAGCTTTCCGAACAAGGTACGGACATTATGAATTTACAGTTCTAGCCTTTGGGTTAACTAATGCACCTGCAGCCTTTATGAATTTAATGAACAATATTTTTCAAGAATACCTGGACAAGTTTGTACTTGTATTCTTGGACGATATTCTCATTTATTCTAAGAGCGTTGAGGAGCACAATGAGCATTTGAAGATAGTTTTGGGAATTTTGAGAAAGAGAAAGTTGTATGGTAAGTTATCCAAATGTTCTTTCTATGATTCAGAAGTTCACTATTTGGGTCATGTCATAAGTAAGGAAGGAATCGCTGTAGATCCTTCAAAAATAGTGGCAATAACTGAGTGGCCTGCACCAAAGAATGTGCATGAAGTAAGAAGCTTCATGGGTCTTGCTGGCTACTATAGAAAATTTGTAAAGGATTTTTCTAAGGTAGCTGCACCAATAACTTCATTGCAGAAGAAGGATAAGAAATTCATGTGGAATGACAAGTGCGAAGCGGCTTTCAAAAGTCTGAAAGACCAGTTGACTTCTGCACCTATATTGGCTGTACCAGACCCTAATGGGAATTTTACTGTTGTAACTGATGCTTCTGGGGAAGGCCTTGGAGGTGTTTTGCTACAAAATGATCAAGTCATTGCTTATGAGAGTAGAAAACTTAAGATTCATGAGCTGAATTATGCCCCTCATGATTTGGAACTTGCTGCCATTGTTCATGCGCTTCAAGTCTGGAGACACTATTTGCTTGGAAAACCTTTTGAGTTGAAAACTGATCACTTGGGACTGAAATATATCTTTACTCAGCCCAATCTGAATGCCAGACAAAGAAGGTGGTTAGAATTTTTATCACAATATGACTTTGATATTAGCTATATCAAAGGGAAGGAGAATAGAGTAGCTGATGCTCTAAGTCGTAGGAGGCACATTTCTGCTCTTATAACATTGAGAACTCAGTTTAAAGACGAGGTAAAAAGTGCCTCAGAATCGGATGCATATTTTCAGCAAGTAAAAGCAGCGCTTGCTGCAGAACCTAAAGATAAAAGGTATGAAGGTTTTCATCTTGATAATGAAGGAATCTTGCGTTATGAAAATAGAGTATATGTACCTGTGCTGAATGATTTGAGAAAGAAGTTGTTAGTTGAATTTCATAATTCACCTTTCTCTGGGCACCCAGGTATCACAAAAATGCTAGCTGATTTGAAACAGCAATACTTCTGGAAAGGTATGAAAAAGGATGTGATAAATTTTGTGACTCATTGCCTGGAATGTCAGCGGGTGAAGGCAGAGCATATGCACCCTGCTGGACTGTTATATCCTCATAGCATACCGCAGTACAAATGGCAAGTAATAACCATGGATTTTGTACAAGGACTACCTATGTCCAGGAATAAACATGATGTTATCCTGGTAGTTGTAGATAAACTGACTAAGGTAGCTCATTTCATCGCTGGAAATCTAAAGGATGATTCACCAGTGCTGGCCAAGAGGTTCGTACACGAAATTTTCAGATTGCATGGTGTACCAGAACTGATTATATCTGACAGGGATCCTAGAATGACGTCAAGGTTTTGGCAAACGCTTAACGCAGCCCTAGGAACAAAACTAAACTTCAGTTCTGCATATCATCCAGAAACGGATGGGCAAACTGAGAGGGTAAATCAAGTGTTGGAGGACATGTTGCGAATGTATTGCATGGATCAACAGTATAAATGGGAAGAGTATCTCCCATTAGTTGAGTTCGCATACAACAACACTTATCACTCATCTCTTAAGATGGCACCTTTTGAAGCACTTTATGGAAGAAAGTGCAGAACCCCTGTAAGTTGGGATAGTGTAGAGGATAGAGTGGTAATTGGACCAGAGATTCTCACAGAAATGGAACAGCAAGTTAAGCTGATTCGTGAACGATTAAAGGAAGCAGCGGATAGACAGAAGAGCTATGCTGACCTTAAGCGGGTTGATAGAAAGTTTGAGCTTGGTGATAAGGTTTTTCTGCGTGTTAAACCCAGAAAGAGTTCTATAACTTTTGGCAAGGCTGCCAAGTTGTCACCACGATATGTGGGACCTTTCGAAATTGTCGAAATAATCAATCCTGTAGCTTATCGTCTAGCATTGCCACCTGCTTTATCTCGTATGCATGATGTTTTCCATATTTCTTTGCTTAAGAAATACGTTTCAGATCTGTCACATGTTTTAAATTGGAATTCCTTGCAGGTCCAAGACCCAGGAATAATCGTGGTTAAACCCACACGAGTACTGGAAACTCGCCAATTGCGCTTGAGAAATCGTGATATTCAGCAATGTAAGGTCCAGTGGGACCAGTTTAACGAAGAAAGTGCAACTTGGGAAAACCTGGAAGAGATGAAAATTGCTTTTCCTTCTCTTTTCGCAACAGAATGAAAACTGTTGACAAAGATATACTTTTATGAACTGATTGTTTTAAGTATTTATGAAAGCCAGATTAAGGCGGACTTTATTCAGGTTGAATAAATGTGTTGTGACATTGATTTCTGAAACTATTTAATATGGAGGTAGTCACATTGTTTGTGTACTAATAAATTGATTGACCTGAAGGTTAAATTTAATATGTAATTCATCGGGACGATGAATCTTTTTAGGAGGGAAGCATGTAACACCTTGAACTGTTGTTACTTTCTCCTAAGCATTCAAGTGTTGATATGTGATTTCTAGTAAAAGGATGTGCTCCTCGATTCAGAAATCATGCTTGATATGTACTGAATTTCTTGCAGATTGCAGATCTTGACTGAGTCAAAATATGAATAGACTCTTTTATTTATTTCATTTTGTGTCTGAATATTAATCTGATCACGGAATGAATTATAGTGGTATTCATCTATAATATCTAGACTTGGATCAGTGGAGTTGATCCAAGTAATGCTTTAAATCTGGTTGTGATGAATTAGATCACAGACCTTGAACAGGCTGCAAGGTATGGAAGCATTGATTAAGCAGGTCAGGAGTATGACTCAGGCTGATCTTGTGAAATGAAATGGTTCCCGATATCAAAGTATATCTGGAAGGTCTCGATTGTAGACCAGGTAATAATTCGTTGACATACAATTCTGCAATATGAACAGGAGCTAACTCTGTTCTAGAAGGTATGATGCAGGTCTTTTCGAGTTTTGAGGACAAGGACCAAACTGAATTATTAAGGGTTAGTAACCTAAAACTAAAACCTAACCTAGGGGTTAGATTATTGTTAGTCTAACCTAGACCTAGGCTATTTGTTAATATCCTAAGTTAGTATCTTTGTGTAAATTTGTTAGTGTGGGTATTACCCTAAACTCTAACCTAAGATACTAACCTAACTTATGAGGAGATTATGAAGGGGCCTATGAAGGGTGGCGAACCATGGGCGGTGTTTTCTATGGCAATAAATGTAAGGGATAAGGATGAAAGACAGGTCATGGCGGAGGCTTAGGCGACGGCTAACCGGTGGGGACGTGGCAGGTCGCTAAGTTTGGAAATGAGCATGAGTTTTAGATGGACTGTCACCAAATCTGGCGGTCGGTGGAAGTTGAGTTTAAGCGGGAAAATTGGTTTAATGGCATTTAATTTTCTCGGAAAGCGAGCACGGAACTCGCGAGAAGGCATGCAAACGGGAAGTTTGTGGGTTTGTTTGGCTTATCGCGATTTTCGGTTTTTGCTCTGCTTGTTTACTGGTTCATCGCACCAGTTCTCTTTGAGTTGCATGGCAAGAATGAATTTCTCTGGCTCTTTTCTCTGTCATGGAGGATATATATGTGATGGAGACAATGAAATTTTGTTGGTCGCTTTATCGTGGAAAAAGAAAAGGAATTTTGAGCTCTTCCTGTGGTCTGCTTCGGAAATTTGATCAAAATACAGGCATGCTAGGCCCTAACCTTTAAATATCTTGCTGTCTTTCAAGTGCTTTCATTAAAACAACTCTGTTCAAATGTTTTGTGAAGATTAGATGAATTTTATATGGAGGTTTAGTTTGATTTTTGGAACTGTATCTCTTCTGGTTCGATTTTTCAATTTCCTCTTGATGGGTGTTTGTTGAAATCGAACTTCGGCTCTATTTGCTTTGAGTATTCATACTGGCTTATGCATGTGAGGTATTTATTTATAAAGGTTTGAGTGTTCGGCCTGTTTGGCATGATCCCTTAGAATATACCTGTGTGTAGTATAAGACCACTGTATGTTTTTGATTGTGGTCACTGTTCTTGTTATGGAAACTGTATGGAATGATTCTGATGAATACTGTAAGATTGTTCAGTATTAATGCTTCTTTGGGTACCCTATCGTGGGATTTGTTGACAGCGACTAATGATACTTTCGGGTTTCATTTGTTTTCAATTTTTGGCTTGGAACAGGCAACTGTTGCGTTACCGTAGTCTTTACGACCTTGCGGAAGTTGTTTTCCTTGTTATTGTGTTAGCGGGATTACTTGTGGACTGTGTATAATATAAATACATCTATACTTTATTATAACGACTCAGTTGAGTCCTTGATTGAATCATATATAAGCTATCTACTGTTGTGGATGTAGATTCATTCTTGTGTTTTGTTATTTGCTTTCGTGGAAGCCTTATAGAGAAAGGAACAGTCCTTCTGACCACGGTTATTTGTAATAAATAATCAGTATAGATTTCCTGGGTATGCATTTTCATTTCTATGTGAAAACTGTTCGAAAGTTCGAAGCGGCTCAGTTGATTTCCTTGCTTGAAATGGGTATTCGATTTGCTTCACTTGTTTCATTCTGAATGTTTGCCATGAATGGCATAGATGGATTTATCAACCGACTTCATAGTACGTTGCTGTAGGGTTCAGTGATTATGTGTACAAAACCATTAACAGTTTACAGTATGAATTCATATGTTTTTGCTTGAATTGTTACCTTCGTATGAATCATTAGGAACTCTGGAAAGGTAGCTGGTACTTCTGTTTCTTTCTGAACTTGTCTTTGGACACTGTTTTTGTCACTGTTGAGATCCTTGGGTATGGATGACTGTTTCGTGTTCTGACCTTGTTTGGGTAAGTCGCGAATATCACACTAAGACTTGCATGCGGCAAGGTAAGGATCGTTTGGTTGAATTCCTTTCTTTTACTTCAGTCCGATTTTGACTGAGCAAGAATAGGTATGCTATGTTCTTTTCCAATTAATCTGTCCGTTTTGACTGTGCATGATTTGGAAATACTGTGTGGTCAACATAGCATAGCCTCACAGGAAACCTTAGATTGTTTGATGCAATAAGGTTGTGGTTTTCAGCGATTCGCTTGTAGTTCTTGTTTTCAACTTATGTCAAGCCTTACTGTGTAAAAGGAACTAGCATTGGGCTTAAGGTTGTTACATGAATTGTTGATGTGTTAGTTGCTGTACAGGAGTTGCTGTGTTTCTATTTCGTGATTTAGTACAGCGATCTTGCTTGCGGCTTGTCTAACTTGTTCATTTTTATATACTGGTTGAATGTTTTCATATGTGAAGACGGTACAGTGATGAACTTATGTGAAAGGAAGGATGAATGGTTGGTTCTTTCTCTTCCTTTATTTAATATTATTGATATTTGACTATCAGTGGGAAATTGTTTGTAACATATTGAGGGAATCCCGAATTGTTATGTAATTTCCTTTTTGGAGAATGAAACAATCTGACCAATGTTGTAAATTTGGATTCAATGATTGTTTGTGTACATTCGTTCCTTGTTTCTTAATATTTGATGAAATATTAGAAAGTGATTAAGACTATTCTGTAACAATGATAGAGTTACATATTTGTAATCATTTTGTATTACAAGGGCTTAGTCTGATTATGTTTACTTATGTGAATGTCTGATCTCATTTAAACAGGGTGTTTAATGAAAACAATTGATGGATTGCAATTGTTTTAAAAGTTAGTGCTTATCATGCTCAGTTCATTGAACTGACTCATGTTGACTATTTTTGCAGATGATTACCGTAAGAGGTAAAAGCAATGCAGATCCGACAAGCTGACCAGATTGTTTATTTGATTTGTAATGAATTGCAGCTTGATTTTATAGATGTACTATATGTGAAAAGATGTTTCTTTTCCGTTAGCATAGTAACAAGTATGCTGTTGCATAAAATGTAATTGTATAAGTTTTGAAAGGAATGGAAATAAGTGTTTGATACTTATGTGTTGTGTTCTATTCTGGAAGTTGACCTTCTTCGGTTTATGTAACGAAGGGGCATTGTTATTATTGTAAATTATGGATGCATTTGTGATTGACAATGAAAGCTTGTAAGTAAATGAGATTAAATTCTTATGAGTGTTTAGCAGTTCTAATTTGTTCTAGCAAAAGCAATAGTGGAATTAAATTATTGCCCTTCTAGAAGATAGGTTAAAAACGAGCCTAAAAGAGAACGCTAAACAAACTGGATTAAATTACTAATCCCTAGTCCTAGGTATGAAAGGACAATAGTGAATTGGGTTCTTAATCATTTATATCTTTAAACTAAAAAGGTATGATATAAATTCAGTTAAGAGAACTGATAGGCAATCAAATGGAGTTCAGATGGCAATCTCAAGTAAAGGTTATGAGATATTGTCCCATTCTGTTGCTTTAGAATCAGGAGTATTCTAATGACTCCTTGATGAGAGCTTGACCGTAAAACCTCTACCAAGTAATGAGACTTTTAGAGGAGGGTCGTCTTAAGACGAAGAATCCAGGGATCGGAAAGGCTAACCTTAGGGTAAACGTCTTTAAAGTAATTTGTACTCAAGTGCTTAACGCATATTGACGAGTAGATCTTTTCGAGGCGGATTTAAAGGATGACGGCACAAGACAACTGCAGGGTTGTACCTCCGAGAAGATTAGGATCTTCTCGAAGTTACAACAATGCAGGTGACTTATGACGACACCCTTTGCATTGATCGCTAAGATTTACATTCGTGACTGGATTAGTTACTCAGGGATTGA
>JAHRHJ020001392.1:0-24660 GCA_019776745.2 Taxus chinensis
TCTTCCTCAACCCGCAATAACGGGATTTCCGTCCAAGGCAAGAAGGCCTCTCTAACTTCAATTGGGTTGATAGCTGGAATTTGAAATAATGTCTACCTGGGACTCCAATCGATAGCAAGCTCGACGACTCCGTCCGCTTTCCCGCTAGTGCGCTTCTTCTAGGGGGTGAAATATATAGAACACCCCAACGGGCACCTCATAATGAGTTCCAGAAACAAAGGTCATGGAACATGCGAGGGACGAAGGATCCCGATAGCTCATGGTCCATTGGTTAGAGTTGTCAGAGGGGGTTGGGTGAGCTTCTCAGTCAAAACTCGTCGATGTCGAATGATGTTTGGTTGGATTTGAAAGTGGGATGACCTAAAACTCAAGTGTGTCCTTGTCAAGTCTCACTGGTTTCCGGCCCTTGGGTTGAAGGAAACTTAAATCACAACCATAATCTTACACGTTTGCAGTTCCTTGTATGGTCATGTACATTTACAATATAGGCTAGGGGAAGTCCCAGAGTATTGTAGGCTTTATCCACTACAATATTTAAACTGTTAATTGTTCAATCTTTCTCCGCATATCATTATTGGTGTCTGCGGACAAGAAGAGGAGTCTGTATCCTATCCGTAATTAAATCAGACGGTTCGGTTGTGGTTACCGTGCTCACTTCTATATGTTGAGTCTTGTTGAGGATTATTTGATGGTCATGTATTGAAATGATCTTATTTAATTTAAGTGAATAGAACACTAATTAAGTCCTCCACCACTATCACGTTTTTGGTATTTAATATATGGATGATGAAACAACCACCCACTAATCTAAATAGAATAAGTGAATTTTGTGCTTTATGCATAACAATAGTGCAGAAGAGGAAATGAAATCTTCTACTTTAAGTAATCAATCCTAAAACAAAGAAAACGACCGGATGTAGTTGTGTATCTACGCAAAAAGAATCTAATCTATTTCTAAATAGTTAAACGGCTTCTATAATCTATTCTACTTAACTGAAATCTTTTCCAATCATGTACTGGTGGATTTTTTTCAATCCATCTCCTATCTCATATACAGAGAAGATGAATTTATCTTCAGATTTGTTTCTTCCACCTGCTGTCACCTCCCGGATGAGAACTGTGCGCCTTTCAGGGAAATTCACAAGATATGAAAAAATTATATCTTACATTGCTAGCAAAGAAAGAACGTTCCTCTCAAATACTTCCCTCCCAAAACCCACAGGGATATGGAAGGAAAATCTATCAGTAGAAACCCTATGGCAGATTGTAAAGCTTCTTTGAATATTGAGAAAAGTATTTGTAATGAAGAAACTAGCTTTTCTACTCTATTTGATATATCTGTGGGTTATTGTTCAGAAACAATAATTGAAGAAATGAAGAAACAATAACATCAATCGAGCCTAAAAATGAGAACTGATGAATCCAATGTGTTATGCTTTTGCCTTTAGTTTTTTTTCAACTCATGTGTCACTGGTCAAGGGAGTGGGAATGTAGTAGAAGAAGCAGCAGTGAGAAGGTGCTAGAGAAATGGCGCTTAATACGCATTCTAGTAGAATGCAGTAGAGAGAGCTTTAACACAAGTGAACAGAGCTTGGCTATGTTAATTTCGAGCAAGAATGTGGCAGCTCAACAATACAAGAATACCAAAATGATCTTCGTCCATTTTCTGAGAACAGGAATGATTTATATAGAAGGTTGGGCTAGGTTGTGCACTAACACACTTGGCAGCCATGGGGTGTAGATCAACCACATGAAGAGGTAGTTTGAACATTCAATTACAAAAGAAGTGAAGAGGGATTGTAAAATGAAAATCAAGATTGAAATCAGCTAAAATGTTCACAAACATGAGCAAAGGTGAAAACGGATTGGAGCAACCACATGTCTTAAATCACTTTGGGAAGGTTATGGAAAATTTCTCCACCTGACCGCCGCCCTACACAGGCGGGTAGTCACAAGACCACTGCCCTACGCAGGAACAGCAGTTACAAAACCGTTGCCCTGTCTTACGGGGTGCTGGTTTGGTTACGAGGACCGTGCCAAGGCAGGCAGCAAGAGCAATTTTTTAACTAAAGGCAAAACCTAGGCACAATAGTGTGCAAGAAAGCTGCAAAAAAGAGTAGGGAAATGACTAAGTTAGGAAAAATAGGCTACAAATTATTTAAGTTGTTAAAGAGGTTTGGTTTAGGAGCTCAAGCACATTTGGAAAATACATGAATCCATCATTGAGGACCCTTTTTACTATTTAAAACAAGGTAGCACGGTAAGTTTGGGTGCATACGGATACCATCAAACATTGATATTCCTTCTTAATCTCCAAATATTATATCATCTCTTGGCAAGCCGTTACTTCTCCCTTATAACTCCTTGTCTCTTTCTTATTCTCCCTAGCTTAATCAATGGTGTTGCATCTCTCGCAATTCCTAGAGGTGAATTGCATAAATGTAAGATCCTTATCATTTCATTGCACCTTTGTGCTTCAAATCACATACTCCTAAGTGTTTCGGTATGGGAAATCCATGGCTGGATCCTAATTATATCTTATCCTTCCTATGTCTTGTGTTGCACACAATGGAGGGTATTAGCATTCAATTTGGGTAAAATTCTATTTCATGTCAACTATCATGATATTAATCTCCAAAGGAATTTTCCTTAAGTATACCCCTCACGGTCCCCTGAAGAATTTGAATTGTGCTTCGTCTAGGAAAATAAAATGTTGAAAGAATACTCAATGATCTATCTCTTAATGTTTTATTTCCACCCAATAGTTTGTCATACTTGTTAGGTCATGTTATATCTTGTAAATTCTTCGTGCACTAGAAGTCTAAGGATGCTTCCAACCTAAGTTCTGATTTTTCCCTGGAAATGTGGAGCTAACATGCATTAGATGTACTAAAGTTTTTTTTCACAAAAAATGTCTCGCCTAATACATCATAAAGGTTGGATTCTACCCATGCTGTGTGAACATCTACCGCTGAGATGTTTTTTGGAAAAGGCATCTTAAAACGGTGGTAGATATCCTCAATTTTTCCATGGGTGAACCAAAAACTCCTTTTTCCACTTCATCCTTACATTGCTATGGAAGGTCCTAACCAACGGAACCAAAAAAAAGTAAGTATCTATTGCAGATTCATCTATATGCATGCGCCATAATTACGATAACCGACGCAGTAGTTGTCCCACCATTTGACTAGTATATCATGCTATATTGTGGTCTGGGGCACAATGCTCTCCCCTCCCTTGCCCTGCTCCTTCGTTCTCCCCCTTTCGCCTCCGTTATTCTCCCATCTTTTTTCTTACTTCTCTTCCCTTCTTCGTGCTTGTCTTTATAATCCAAAGCATGAAAAGGTTTCAATGTCCCATCAAAGGTTTTAAAAATTGAAGTGGTTTGCGAATATAACCCCAATAGTTAATCATAGAATTTAACAAAAACAAATAGCAAGCCATAATTGACCACAACACTGTGGACTCATATATTAAATAAAGTTTCATAATTAATATTGGTATCAGCTGTGAAATAGCTTAAATGATAGAGATAGTTTGTTCTCTCAAACTATGATACACCATCTCCATCTATGTATATATTAAAATAGATCCTCATAGGTATTTATACTAGTGGGTACTTCCCTCACTAGTCACTCCAATGCTAATAATAATGCTGAGTTAAAACAATAAGTTTAACTTACATATGGTGGATAAAATAGTCATTCACTACATGACCATGTTTTACATGGTTGACACGTCCGGAATGTCGCTGCTTATCCTTATCCAAGGTTTAATTATCCAATATCTTGGTCGGCTTCAGCAAGTGATCCAACAGGCAAACTTGAAGTATATCTTGGATCAGTTTATCTTTCCCCTTCGTCCCCTACTAGTCTTAATATTATCTTATCCTGTTGAATGTGCCTTCAGAATTTTCAGTGTTTTCCTTCCTTGCATGGCCTTTAGTTCTTTATTGAGCGTTGTTCCCTTACCATAATTTTTTTGTGCAGGCTTCTTTTCTTGTTGTGTGTGCTTCGTTCTTTTCTACTGTGCACATCATCTTCAAAAGGTCAACACATCCCCTCAAGGAATATGTATCATTACTAAAGAATATTAGTCCCTAAGGCGAACGAAGAAATAATAAAAAAAGATGGGCCCAACAAACTGGCTGAACAACTATTGTGTAATACAAATTTAATTACTCACAATCAAAATTGAGTAGGTTTGTTATGATCCTTCTTACTTCCTACACGCTTTCCAAACTTTCATGCACCCATTAGTAAGCCAAAAATTGCATAGTATTCCCTAGACTGGATGCTCTTGAATCACACCCACTTACTTGTATACAACAATAACAACTAATAACATTGGTCACGTCATCATTCTTAATCATGTTTATCACTATGTAGGGAGGGTTGGTCAGGAATGTAAGGTCCATCATTGTTATGCTCTTGTAGTGGATTTCTCTTCTTTATGGATAACTTATTATAATCCTAACCTGAGATGAAATCGATTCCTTTTTCAAACATATCATACCTAAAAAAATGTTCATATATCAGCGTGGTACTTTAAATGTGGTATATTTGGGTCAAATATTTAAAGCTACATGGATTATCCACTCTTCCAAATACACTCACTATCTGTTGAGATAATTAATCCTTATAAAAAATCCTTATCTCTAAAAGGGGGGAATATGGGGAAGTATGTAATATTCATGGATATATAGCCATATTACGGCAAGTTTATAGGGAGTGTTGCATCCAAGTGTAGTTATTCAGGACAGAATATAGGTTTTACAAGGTATTGTATCATTCACAAAATCAACATTCGGTATAATTAGAAAAACTAGTAGACCAAAATGATATAAATGGAAACTAAACAATACGAAATGATTACACATGAAAACTTGTAGGATCAAAATGTTTATAAGATGATACTAATGCTCAAATGATAGATTTATCATATACTATAGTATTCACACACCCTATGTGACATTTACTAGGGGAAATCATGGTAAATGTTTCATGCTTTAAATTATGGTTGGAATTTCCAATTTTATATGCATCTCTATTGCATCAATACAAACTTGGCCTGTGTTTATAGTATTCATTATGTATGGGTAGGGGTATGGCCTTATGTATAACTTCTCTGTCTCTGCGCCACACACACCCAACTAGAGGTTAAATTTTAAACCTTTCATTTCAATCATCTAATGCTCATTACGAGACTAAAATGGGAGAAATTGTGGATCAAAAAAATTTGGTCCTAAGGCACTTAACTAATCATTTGGAAGTTTATCTGAACATCATGCCCCTTAAAACCATTATTGCATTGATGTAAAAGACATAATGCTCAATCCCCACATGATTCCAGGGGTATTAATTTGCTATTTATCTTAGCACCTATAGAACCCATGCCAACTTATATAATCCATCTTCGTGATCTTAAACTATTCACCTCTGTTTATACATTAGGGTCCATCCAAAGTTTGCAAGAGTTTACAATAGTCAAGGAAAGGTCAGCCAAAACAAATCTATCTGAGGTAGATGAACGGCCACTTATAGTTTTAATTTCAACATTAAAAATAATTACCGTAGTCAGCTTGGGCGAGTTATGAGGGGAAAATTCACACAGTCACAATATAAAAAAGCCACCCTAACCTATTAGAGGTATAAGAAGGGATTTCATGTTCAAGCATGCTCTAGAATGCATTTGAACATAAAAATCTGTACGTTATCAATTTTTGGACACATTATACAAGCTACAAACCTAAGTGTGTTATCAATTTTATTACCCTAAATCACTCTATGCAACATATTGAATCCAAATTTCATTACCAAGTGTTAATAAAGGCCGTATTATTTGTTTACATTTATATTATGATGCAAATTATAGTGACACCCACTAAGAGTGGATATTCTTTATAATATGAAGGCACTTTGAAGGTAGTGTTATGTCGGTAGTGTTAACATTATGAGGATGTGCTCATTGTTTTTCCATCTCAATTAGAATTAGCCCTATTAGGTCACACACAGAGAACACATAATTCAAAAAGGAGGTCAATTTATGGTATAATGTGTGACGATGATTTTAGACACATATTTTTAACGTAGGTTGCATTGGTACAAAAATCCCAAACAAAGTTGATGATGGGTTTCCCCTTATTTTTAGGATTTACCACTACATAGTCACATTATTAGGGCCCCTTTTCAACACAACACCTATTGTACCAATGCAATATGTAAAAACAATTACCCCTATATGATCGCATATAGGAATATACCCACATTACTAAGGTGACCCCTTAGGATCTCAAAGTTAAAGACAGGTCACAATAGAATATGAAAGAAAATCATTTTCCTACAATTAAACTCACTATGTGACATATTGAAGTAGGGTGCGCCTTTCTAAAAACTATTTCTGATGCTATCATGATATAGACATTTTTGACTCTTATACAGGTCATTTACCTAGTCAAACAAGTCCTTTTAGAACCATAACTCTAGTCTTTTTAGATTCTACTTCAAAGTTGTGAGATCGAATATTATCTTAGGCATGATTTAGTGATTGAATTTCTGATATATGCGATCTGTATAATGAGACACGTGAATTTAATTTATTAATTATATTAACCTAATTAATTGATATTACATATACAAAGTAGTAATTTCCATAAAGCAAATAATTTTCTGATTAATCCTAGAATTTTTTCTATAGGGATCTTTATATTAATCAAATTTGATAGAATAGACGAAATTGAGAACAAATAAGGAACATGTACATCATATAAGCCCCTAAGGTTTGACAAAAAATGCAGGGGAAAAATCAAGGGTTTTTATCAAGCACATGAAGTTAGGGCATTAGATATAAACGTAAATAATGAAATATAACCTTAGCCAAAACTGATTTCCATTATTGACATAGTAGGAAGAAATATCTGCTCCGATAAGGAGTTTAATAGAGCACATGGATTCAAAATATATAATATAGATAAAGGGCCCACCCAGGGTTCATTTAAGAGACCTCTTAGAAATCGAAGGTGGAAAAAAATTGGCGAATAATCTTGGACCGGTTTCGAGGGAAGGCACATTTTTTTTTTGGGCGGGTCCGACAACAAAATTTTGGCCTGATTTTTAAGAGGTGTGACAGAAGGTTTACGACACGCGACAGGGAGATTTGTTGTCGCGTCGTAACAAGGGGTTGAGCGTGATCACACAAACCTCACTAACTCGCAGTAATGACGGTCGTGTACACGCGTTCAGTGTGAGGTTCTTATGCGCGTCAACCACCTGTGGACCGCCAGTCAGGCCACCTTGTTGACGTTGCGACTCAAATCTGTGTCACGCGTTGTAGCTTTGCCCCTCTAGGTCTCGCGATAACAAAATCTCTGTTGTCACCTGTCAACAACCTCGATGTCGTGCGTCTCCTTCTCCACAATCATGTCAGACGTCAACAAAAACTCTTCATGTCACACGCCACAAACTCTCTATCACTCATCTGCAGCCCTCTGCCCTCCTCAAAATCTTAATGGCAAACGCAAACAAACTCTATATCGGCTATATGCAGCATACGACCTCCTATCACGCGTTTGTTAGCTCTCTGCCCTCCGTGTCGCGCATTTATTGTACGTGAAATACATATGCCCCCATGTGGTTGAGTGATATATAGTTCTTCTATCCGGGCGAAAATCTAGGTTATAGAGGGGATAGTTTCAAGGGTAGGTGTGAAGCCGCCCTAAAAAATTAAATTGTCATTTTAGGGCACAGGTCACGACCCGCACCAGAAAAATTTGCCTTTTCAAATTTTAAAAAATAGAATATTCGTTTCATCTTACAAATATTCACACTAAATTATCCCTGGTCACACCAACTTAAATATAATCAAAAATAATCTAGTACTTTTATTTGTAACAAATAAATGGGAAAAGCTTCACGAATCCAAGTTCAAGTAACTAACTTATTTTGAAGAAAAAAGAAGAGGTGAAGTTGCAAAGGGTAGGGCTTATCAATTTTTTTCAAGATATGGTATAGTTTCTAAAATATGATAATGGGTATGTATGCCATAAGTGATAAAGAATCGAAACCACAAGTTTGATGACAAACAACAAATCTGTAAGAAACTATTGACCATTTTTGGTGTCGATCATCGGGGGGGGTTATTTTTGGCCCGAGTTATGCTGCAGATATTTTGTACTACACACATTATAATAAAGACATTATTTTTTCCTCCATTCTCAAGCTTATTGTAGTGTGTTTTAACGTAGGTTGTAGGAGTGTTGTAGTGCTCTCTTAATCATTTTGCATGCCACTAGCTCATAGAACCTATCAATGAATTTGATTTTTTTGCAATTACATAAGTGTTATTTTAATACCTTAGTAAGTACAACAACATTTGTTTGTAAGTGTGATTGGAGTTTGAAGCCATCAATCTTCATTTTTTGTTAAGTGTGTTCATGCAAGCTTAAGTACCACAAAAATTTGGTGTTAATCACCCTTATAGTTTCAGTTACATTTCTTTCTAACCCTCAACCCAACAAATTTAGAAGTGTAGGGGATCCATCAAGGGAACCAAGGATCTCTAGAAGTTCCTCAGTCGAGCCACCCACAACTTGAAGGAGATCCCATTGTACCGGTGGAAGTCAAAGGCAGATAGCCCATCCAAACACAGGAGGTGTGTACTTCGGGACCAAATAAAATAAACCAGTATTTTCTTACTTAGATAGTGTATATTATAAGAGTAAGAGATGTAGAAAAAATCTAAACGTGTCAAAATTTTGATGATGTGTTCTAGTTTTACTTCTAAAACCTCTCCAATTAATGTCACTTCACGTTTAATCCACCTATAAAGAATTTAGTCTTCTTCTCTTAATTGGGAAACAAAAGATGAAATCTTAATGAAAAATACAAATTTGTGTTGGGGCAATGTGTCCAACCTTAGGGTAAGTTGATTAAAAGACCTTGATATTTTTAAGGCCCTCCGAGTAGAAAAGAAAATAAAAAATACAAAAATAAACAACTAATACTGGGAATAGCTTCCAATGCCATGCAACAACAATTGCGTAGTATTGCGCTAAAAATTAAAATGTTTCTATTGAAATGATGCTATGTGATTTATTAATTCTCCTAAATATCTGCTAACTACTCCACAATTTCTCAATTAGAAGATTTTTTTCTTAATAACTTCAAATACATTTGTTGAAGGGTAGTAGGACCGACAAAACTTCCTAACTAAAATACAAGTAAATTCTCACAGAATAGTAATAATAGTAATTTTTTATGGATATATCTCCTAAAAAATAATTATATTATTATTGTAGTGATTGCTTGACCTCTCTAAAATACAAATACAGTTTGAAAGTCCACATCCAAATCAACACCATGAGCTCTCAAATCTATTGTTAACAACAGGAGTTTTATTGAGCTTCAGAACATGAAGTACGTGGACCAACCACTGAGCAACCCTCTTTGTAACCAACTCATCTAAACCTTAACCTTCTGGTAAACAATCATCTAAACTCAATGGACACACAAAATTTCAAAAATTTTTAAATATGCCAAACATGATTTCGTTCTGACAAATAATAATTGATTTTCACATCTCCCCAAATTTACACAAAACCATGATCCTCATTTAATCAAATCACAACCTTTTAGATCAAACGATTGCTTTATTTATGGGAAAGAGTTTTTCTATAAATAATTATTCTTTGGTGATGATGGTATCCAGAGGAGGTTTGATGAATTAAGCTCAATAAAGAAGAGCGTTGGGGTTGCAATGAATCCAATAACGCTCCAAAATATATATTGCCATAGAATGGGGCATGCAAGACTTGCAGCCTTCCAGCCTTTAAGTGAAGAGAGAATTCAATGCAGCCTTGGCGGCTTCTCTGCCGCAATATGCACGACGCCAGGCACTTCCTCCTCTCGTTCAGATTCCCAACCATACTGCATTCCTTAAATATCACACTAAGAAAGATAACAGACTTAAACAGGAAAAGGCAAAAGACCAAGGTAGCACCATCTTAACTTTCAGTATGTGAGAGGCACCAATTTATCTGTTTAAGTAAATAATTCTTGAAAGAAAGGAAAAAAATCAACTTATATACTCGAAGTAGTTTTCCAGAGGCGGGGAAAAGGGGGGCCCTCCCGCCCGATAAGCAGAAGCATATGCTGCATAGAGCAAAGTATCGCCCCCCCCCCCACATGTATGTAATCCGATTTTCTGATAGATCTCTAAAAGCACCCTATACAATTGATGGTTAATGTTGTATGGATAAATGGAGGATGATCAGGAAGAGGGAGTCCCAATTGAAGCAGTTTGAATAGGACGGAGTGGTGAGAGGTGCTGGGTGTCAGCCAGGGGAGAGGATCAAGCTTTTTCAAACAACTCTTTCAGTAACGCAGTCTCCTCCTCATCAACTACCATCCTGTGAGAATGATTGGCTCTTGTTTAGAGGGACGTTGGCCTTTGAATATATAAATTCTCTCTGGAAATTAATTTTTAAAATATCAGAGTGTGGTACATTCTGAATGACCAGATACATCAGCAAAGAATTGGAGAATGACCAGGTGATTGAACTAAAAACACGGGATGTCTATATCATCATGGCCGCGTTTGAGGATCTCTAAGTTATATACTTACAGTGAAATGTTATATTACTCTAATAAGATTAATTTGTTGATCCCACGGTAGGCTTTTCTTAAAGTATATCCATTGTTTTATTGGAACCATCATAATGATATAAAGAGGTTATCAATAGCAATACATGAAACCTTGGAATGGAGACGTTGAAAGGTATGAATAGGGAAGTGAAATGTGGGGGAGGGTAGAGGGTGGCACAAAAGGTGAAGGGTAGGGGGACAAATAATAAGGCAATGGGAGGGAAGAATATGGGGAATTTATGTTGGGATGGATTGTAAGAAGGAAGAAACAACATGTGAAAAACAAATTTCCGAAAAGAAAAGTAATTTTAGAACTGGGTATGTTCCAAAATGATAGTTTTAGGGAACAAACAAAATTGAATCCCTCCAAATATAATTGAAATTATGCAAACTGTGGGAATCATAACTCTGGAGGCCAACCTTTAATAGAACACTTGAAAAGAGATGTGGTCCTCATAGACATACCACGACCATATGAGCTTCATTTTTTGTGTTATAGCATTTAGTCGTGCAAATAGCTGATGAGGGTTGTAAATACATCCTTGGCAGTGGTAAAACTTATGATTCTTCTGATCAATCCATCAAGGTAGGAAGTACAACATTGTGGGGTGATGTTCAATGGCGAGAAGATGGATGAAGCAGATAGAGGAAATTAAAAAGATACCTAGATGAGTGGGATTAGACGCAAAGAAAACATTGGTTCATTCATATTCAAAATTGATCTTCCGTCTATTTCAAATAAGGTGTATTGACTCGTTCTATAACTTCAATTTGTGTCGGGGGTTTTCTGATTGCTTCGTGTTTACTGTTTTGACTTGTGTATTCTTTATACGTTGAGAAGGAAGTATTTCAAAAAAAAAGATAGGTTTATAGAATATGGAGAAAAAAAATGTATTGTTGAAGAAGAAGAGGAAAGAAAATTGTATCCTTAAAGGTAGGAGAAAGCAATGATTGGAAACATAAATGTGTGTGTGTGTGTGGCGTGCTGTGTGTGAACGGCTCCCTAGACTCTTGAAATATTTGTGAGAGACTGATGTCATTCTTATCTGTGAATGTATTTGTAATATGGGGTCATTCCTTGATCTTATGAATGATACGTCGATTTATTTTTTGGATCAAAAATGTAGCTTGAGACTACATATGATTTCTCATGTGGGAGTACAAATTACTCTGTGAATTACAGGAGAGATCTTTACTCATGAAAACTATCAAAGTGCAAAGATCTGTGTACTGTTCTAGATGAAGCAACTCTGACCTAGGATCAAACAAAACAAATGTTTGTCAATTTTAACTGTGGAATTGTAAAGAAAAAATTTGGTAGGTGATATAAAACTAAAAAAAAATTGAACTTCAAAAACATTTTGGATAAACACATCCTAGAGAGGAGCTAACACAACACACCAAATGGTGGTTGGAAAAACGACAACAATGATGATATTTTTGAATAAAGGCAGTCAATTTCAACATTGCTACTTCTAGATAACAAAAAAGTTGCAATGCTACATGAACAATCCATTCATCTGTATTGCAACATAAAAAGCAAGCCACAACCATCAATCATCACCTGACACCTATCAGATGTAAAAAGTAGCCAAATCATCAAATCATCACCTGACACAGGTTCAAAGCTAAAACCCTTACCAAATAATATACAATGCATAGCGTAAAAATATACAATAATTTTGTATGATTGGTTTGCTGCCGGAATCAAAAATGAAAAGAAATTTGAAAAAAATATTGTGGACCCCAATAACTTCTTCTAAAAATGAAGCATAAAAAACACAAATTTGTTTGTTGATATTGAAAGGAAAGTCGTATCCTTAATTGTGATTTCAAACATCTTAGGCCATTACAAAACTATTGTTGATAGTAAGTTCAGCAAAGTGATCCAAAAACATATTCCATGATTTTTTGGCAAAAACAAATATTAAAAAAAATTGATTTGTAAATGTCTATTGATCAAAAGAACAAAATGCACATGGTATTATACTTGATATATTTTTGTGACTTAAAGAGGTCGATACCATAAGAAGGTTAACTATTTCTTTGTTTTTTGGAAGTTTAAAAAATCTGATGAGAAGAAAGTAGATAACTGTTTTTATACCAACAAACACGAGAAAATTATCAAAAGTATCAAGATTGTAAAGTTTTTTATATTTTATTGACACTGTAAATTATAAAGTAGTTCATTATGTAACTGCAATCAAAATAGTAATAGCTTTTCTATGTTTGTTACCTATTTGAGAGGAACTTTAATGGTTTTTAATCAGACTTGGATGGGGGTTATGCCGCGGACTCTGTGGGGGGGTGTCTGTCTGCTACAAAACCCATTACAAAAAAAGCTCTTCTAAATAAGCAGACCATCTAGCTCTTAAAAGACCAAGGGTACCCATGAAATTTCAATTGTGGAATGTTTGATTATCTATTCTAACTACCATAAAACGATCATCTAATAATTAGGAATATATGAATGGAAATGTTTTTGACTGTTTCATTCATCATGAGGGAGTAGAGCCAATTAGAGCTTTTCCCTATAAGAAGCCAGCCAAATTTATTCGACCCGCTTGGCCCAAAAATGGACACAACCAAATCCAACAAAACCTCGATTTTATATCCTGATAAATATGTTGATAGTACAGATCCCCCCCTCTAATGCCCACAATAAAAAAATACCATTCCTATCTACATCAATTCACATACAACATAAAATGCAGAACTCTAATTATAATAGGTGCAACAAGTGCAAATCCATAAGCAAGTTTTTTGGTTTCCTCATTCCATTAATGTGTTAAATGCGCTTCTCATGTTTTTTAATCCTTTGCCACCATTATTTTATCCTCGTATTCTTGTAATTCAGTGAAGGGGGATTCATCTTCATTGCCCCTATGGCTACCAACCCGCAATTTCCAAGTATAATCCCAAATTTTTATATAGAAGCACCAGCGCAGGAAACTTGTATAAGTCAAGTCCCAGATGCCCAAGAGCCCAGATTTCCTTTGTGCTTAGAGATTCCATTATCTTGTGAGCCAAACAATGCATAATCCAACACCATATCCTTCATGGGTAAAATGCTCCACTTAGACATGTATTTTTGCACAATTATAGGCTTGCGTACATCTCAATTTTAAAGGAAGTTTTCTTTGGAAAAAATGCCAACAGGGTCGCATCCTTCAATCATCTTATACCGACCCTCCTTTCAGAGGACAAGAAATCTAATTACAATTATATTTAACCATCATTACCTAGCCAACAATTTTTCCCTGCAAGACCAGGGTAGCTTATTTTCATGAGTGGCAGAATATTATTTCTATCTCGAACATGTGATGACCCGTAAGGGCCCTTTTTTGCATAAGAAAGTCAGTGAGTTACTGGAATCGATCTCACGACCTTTTCTCACAACCAGCATCCGTGGCACTAAAACAAATTTGTTAATAACATTCCAAGATTAATATTCATAGTGTAACAGATGACAAAGTAAAGGAAAGTGTCGCTTTATAATTTTTGTACTTACAAATGGGTCGACTGCTAGAACCTGGGATTGACCTTTGTAGAAACCTAGAACAATTTTCTTCAATTTAAATGCATCTTTAAATGGGAAAGTGGGGTATATCTGATATTTTCAAAAGATCTTTCAACAAGGGGGTCCCATTTATAGTTACCGACCTTCTAGAGAAGAACTTGCAGTGAGTTTGTGCATGACATGTTAACATTTGGTTGTTAGTTGACGGCAATCCCGCAGGGCAATAGCCTTTTAACCTATTCAGATTGGGATTAATCTTTGCATGCCCTTGAGACTTCTTCATATGTTGTAATTCACCTCACCCCTTTGTTTTTTTTTCATATCCCATCTTTCAATAATCATGAACAACCACCTCTTATTTGTCTCACTTTTACTTACCAGTAGTCTCTCTTGCCAGAATTTAAGCTTCTTTGTACCTACAATATGACCGAGATATCCCAAGGCAGCCGCATAGGAAATAGTACGATATCTCCGGAAGCTTCTTGAGCCTCTTTCAAACATCTGACGATCAAAAACAAAATCTTTTGACCGAGTAGCTCTTCACTCGCAAAGATATACTGCCCTAAAGCTTCCTTCCCTAAGCACTTCAAGTACTTCCTTATAACTTTGTTGGTCCTTTGACATCACTTAGAGTTTGGCTTCCTCCAAATGATCTAGAGATGGGACACCTGTGCCACCGTCACTATCCAAAGATTAAAAGTCCCCCCCCCCATGTTTCAGATATTAACCCAAAACATACTACCAGACTAGAAACACAAGTTGCAGTAATTGATGAATTCCTCTTTCATAATCTGCACATAAACCCCCCACTCGTCTATGACAAAAATACAACCATCCACATTACAAAATTACAGCCATCCAAGGATCATAGGATAAACTATAATAATTGCAAGGACAACACATTAAAAAAAATGGATATCCATCTCTACATGAAATAGTTGTACAATCCCACTAGACTACGTTTCTTTTCTTCGCCCTTGCAACAAATTCTTCATTATCTCCATATTTTGAATTGAGTAAAATATAAATGAGTTCACGACAAACCATGGTGGAAACAATATTGGAATATGGTGAAAAATGTGGGAATATTGAATTTTTTAGAATTGTAAAGGGTGAGATGTCCTTACATGCATGATGTGATGGACTACTCTACAAATTATTATGTCAAAAATACATAACTATTAAATAGTAAAATATGACAACTATTGGGTATGTGTGATCAATATAATCAAAAGAAACAGTCACTAGGCAACAACCAAATAGAAAAAAATACAAGCAACAACCAGTGGGGAGGCAAATACAAAAAAAATATAAAAAAAAAAATCACAAAAAAAAACGAAACATTAAAGACATAAAACTAACAGCAAAAACAGCAAAAAGGAACAAAAACAACCCTATGTTACATAAACTACTAAAGAAAATACAGATAAACAGCGCGGATTCAAAAAAAAAGAATTGTAAGCTACGGCCACAATACCATCTAACCACCACAATAAGATTCCACATTCCGCCACCCCTGCATTAAGAGAGTGTGAACAGCACAGTTGAGGGCACTGACACGACTAACAAAAAGGCGACCTATTCCCCTTCATCTCTTTTGCATCCTACCACTCCCTATTTATTCTTTTTTCATCTACCCGTATGTATTTTCACATTGTATACTGAATTATCTCCAAGTATACGATTGAGACTTAGAGGCGGGTTTTTTTTTTTTGTTGTTTTTTTCTAGCCATTTTTACATTATTTATTTCAGTAGGCAGTTTTGATGATCTGTGCCCTTAGTAGCTTGCCACAAGCACATCCTCAGGGTTCGAGTATAATTTTTAGTGGCCTGTCCCTTATCGACCCCCAATATTAGTGATATGATGGTATATTTATTATCTGTTGTCTGATTTTTTTTTGTCTACAGCGCTAAGGTATTCAGCTCGTACACTATGTCCCGCTTATACTGAAGTGTAGATGTATTAGTAGAGATTGTAAAGATAGCGTAGCCCTTCAGTCTTAGCTCATCAATTTATAATCCCAGAGTTGTCATAGAGGCCGGTTGTTACAGGTGCTACTCCCGGAAATTAGATACACGGTTGAAGGGGTGGATTTGGGTGTGTGTTAAGCGATCGGTATGTAGAAGGGATATTTGTGTGGTCTATTCATGTTGAACCGATAGTTTTTTTTTTCAAATTAGAAATAGATTTCTTGTTGAGTATGGGGTGGTATTTTTGATTTTGTTATAGCATTTAAAACATCATTTTGTAAGATATATTAGAATAAGTTTGTGTAGTATGGATTAGACCTAAATATCTTCTCTGGTATAAATTATGCTTTTGTAGCCATAACGTAAGTTAATCACAAAATAAAATCAAATGTGCTAAATAATGCAGACATTTATTTCTAAATATACCTTTATCTATCCAGAAATCTTGAAATTCTCAATCCATAGATCAATGGAGGATTCCAGTGCTTCCCATTCCATGTCATCAATATTGTTAAGATTCAGTAAATAATCAAGATTCAATCTAATCAAAGCCATGGTAGCCCTTCTCCACCTCACTTGAACATAACTATCAATATAGTCATCACTCCTATCATATCCATGAATTACCTCAACAATTATTCTCAACTGCTGAAATCTCTTGTTCAGATGCAAGATCTAAACAACCCACGTCATCATTATCTCTAATACTAACACCCTGCTACAATGCTTTCTTAAGAATCATTCTACCTGTACACTGGAGCATTCTTGTAAACTCAATTCAAGCCTTGGTGGAGCTTTCTCCATAAGCATACCATCATCAAGATCCTCCACCTCACTCTCAAAAAGTGTTTTTAATGTACTCAATGTCTCTCTAAGACACCTGGGCTTAAACAACATGCTCAATCAAAATAAATTAAAGTGAACTTTTATTAAATCTAGTATTGGTTTAGACAGTCGGCCCCACATGGTTTGCGCATGTTGTTTAAGGATCACCACCTAGGCTTAAACAATACACACAAACCGCATGGGGCCCACGGTCTAAGCCAATAACAAAATCAAAATAAATTAAAGTGAACTTTTATTCAATTTGTTATTGGTTTAGACTGCGGGCCCCACGTAGTTTGTGTGTGTTGTTTAAGGATCGCCCTCTAAGACTGTGAACCCTATAATAATTAGTAGTCGTTGTTCTACACAAAAAATCCACATTATCCTACAGCCTTTGGATGGCGAGTTCACATTCATCCTTTAACAACCCAAATGACAATTCTAAATTCTGAATTGTTTCAACCAAGTCATGAACTTGGTTTACTCTAAAAGTAGAATATATGGTTTTCACCTTGATTTTGTTGTTGTTATTGTTACAACATGTCTGCAAGGGTTGTTTGAATCTATTGGATTTGGCCAAATTTTTCCAAAAATCTGAGAGTAGGATTAATGGCTCTATATATACAATTGTCAAGAGCCTTGGCCACCATTGTTCTAGACTTAAATGGTGTCACTGCCATGACGGTTGTAGAAACCCCTCCATTCGGCTTGTTAAGCATGTTCTCCATTCCATCGCCATTTACTCATTCATGCTCTGAATGGCTTTGGCCTGCTATGTCTATCCATCACGCAGGTTCATAGTCAACACGAACTTATGCAAAACTTTGACTGGTGCAGTCAATCCTTGCACCTAGCTAGCCTCGAACTTGTGACCCCCGCGCCCTATTTCTCATGCCCCACCATCATGTTGAGCGCTCACATTTGAAACAATGTGGTGCCTATTATTTTTCAAAAATCGTAAATGGTAATTTGATAGAATAGGTAACAACACATTACGTTGTTACCTATATAGGTAACAACGTAATGTGTTGTTATCTATTTCATCAAAACTTATGGTGATGTGACGGAAAATACTTTTTACATATTGTGTAAACTTGCGTGAGAGATAGGCTCTTCCCCTTTAGCCTCTTTCAAAATATTATAATCCCTACGTACATTCCTCTCTGTATTTACTTCTTCCATTGTCTGTATTTCCATTCCATTTAGACCTTGCAAAATGCATTCTCATGAGATCATCCTTTGTTTGACCATGCTAGTAATATTATCACTAGATCCTGCTACTGCCCAAGATTATTACAGCAAAGTTTAGCCTAGGCTAGATGGTACTAAAGAGGCAGTCCCAGTTGAAGCAGTATTGAACTGGGAGTGGTGAGAGGGTGGGTGTCGTCCATGGGAGTAGGCTCAAGCTTTTCAAACACCTCTTTCAGTAACACCATCTCCTCCTCATCAACTCCCATCCTTGAGAATTGATTGGCTCTTGTTTAGCAAGCCTTTGAATATATAAATTTATGTCTTAATTAAAATATTCAAATTGTGGTACACTATGAATGACCAGATACATCAGCTAAGAATGGGAAAATGACTAGATACATTGAACAATAGAAGGAGCTTTTCATTTTAAGGATCTCTAAGTTATATATGAAATAGTATATTACTTTAATAAGATTATTTGTTTATCCACGACAGACTCTTTTTAAGCTATACTCATTTTTTTATTGGAACCATCGTAATTATATTGAAAATATATCATAAAAAGGGTGGCACGAAAGAGTCGCGGCTCAAAACAACACTACAAAAAAGTATGTGAGTTATACGCATTGTTATTATTTCACGTTGTTATTATTGTTCTAATATAATATATTTTTATCCTTTATGTACAAGATATTCTGTGATGTCTCTATCATCTTGTCCATTTGAACATCTCTTGAATTATGTGAAATGCTTTATTTTTCTCCTTTTACTTACAAGATGTTTAACCATAGGTCTATCTTTTTATCAAATTGTCTTCTTTTCAAAATAGAAAATTACCTCTCGCCATGTGATTAGACATTTACTTACGAAAAAAATTTATTTGATTATTATCAAAGATGGACAAATGGCTAGTGTCTTTGCTGTCACCAATTTCTTATAGATACTCTCATATTCATCCTCAATTTTTCATTGAACATCCATTACATCTCTGCAGTTTCATTCATTATTACTTCTTAGATTTTGACTATCCTTGACCATTAATGGACTTGCTTGACCATTATTATGGTTACCTAACCAATAATGACTTATATTCATTGTTTTTAATGGAACTGTCATAATTATATAAAAGAGGTTACCATAAAAAAAGGTGGCAGGAAAGAGTCGTGGCCTAAAATAATGCGTTAAAAAAGTATGTAAGTTATAATACAAGATGTTTCATATCATGTCTCTATTATCTTATCTATTTGAACATCTCTTGAATTATGGAAAATGCTTTATTTTTATAATAAAATTATTTTTTTCCTAAATTATTTACAAAATGTTTAAAACGATAGACTTATTTTTTCACAAATTGTCTTCTTCTTAAAATATAAAATTACCTCTCTCCATGTGATTAGACATTTCTTTGCAAAAAATATTTGTTTGATTATTATCAAAGATGGACAAATGGCTAGTCTTTGTTATCACCAATTTCTCATGGATACTCTCATATTCATCCTCAATTTTTCATTGAACATACAATACATCTCTGTAATTTCATTCATTATTATTTTTTAGCTTTTGACTATCCTTCACCATTAATGGTCTCACTTGACCATTATTACAGGTACCTAACCAATAATGACTCGTGTTAATGACCATTTTCAACTTTTATTTCTAATCACCCTAATTTTATGAGTCTATTTTCTATTTCATCATATCTTCTAGTAGTCGATCTTCACTTGTTCTTGGGGTTAACTTATGTAGGAAAGTATCCAAGGGAAGCCTATATAAAAATACCATAAAGTTTTTTTACGAGACACACGACAATCCTTACACTCAAGCACTCACACCCTTTATCACATCTATCATTAATGAGTAGTTGAGTACCTACAAAAACAATCCAAATCTATCTAAAGTCTTCTCGTATTATATTATTGTTGATGTCACATACTTGTGCCAAAAGAAGTCCATCATGTACGTAGTGATTGAGCATATAAGGAGAAAATGTGTCCAATGTTCTCTCACAATACAATGGGTCGTAAATCTGCATAAAACTACATGAATCATGATTCTATGAATAATATCTAGAGTAATACCCATTGGATATATTTGGGAATAATTCTATTACATTTTCTCTATGTTATTTTAGTTGAATTGTTAAGGTTTTGAGGTTGGATCAAAAGAGAAGACATTAAGACACTCTTGTGCATCAATTCACATATCTGAAAGAGGTTTTTAATAGGGATTTGGGAAGTGAATTCACATATTGCCAAGTTATTAAGTCGTGCAAATGCACTTACAAAAATCTTGTGATGCTAATTGCATTCATTACTAGTCTCTACCACTAGTGGAGGCCAACACTATTCACGTCACATATCCGCTTTTGCTAGTCTTCATATAAGCACAATCAAATTTACAAATCATGTTCTATATTGCTTATGAAGCTTGTAACGAGAATTTTAAAAAATTATGTTTAATTTATCAAGGTATAGATTCTCCTTTATATTTTGTTACTTATCCCTTTATAATTTACATATCTTTTTCCACACATTTCAGAAAATTACCTCACCAAGTGATTAGACATTTACTGATGAAAAATAATTATTTGAAAATTATATGGGATGGTCAAATGGCTACTCATGCATAGATTATTTTCTACATTGCAATCATTGGATGTCATTTTCAATGGACCCAATAGATGATCTTGAAGTAAATAGCCAATAAGTTTAGAAACAACACCTAATGTTATCTACAAATGATCGATAAGCACTAAAATTTATAGTCTTATCAATATGTCCCAACATATAATGCCTTATAATAAATGAATATGCACAACCAAACATAATGCCTACATTATATACAGGCCCATGCCAATAGGTTTATATAGTGGTGCCTAGTGGCCATTCACAATGCACCTTTAGGTGTTATTTCTAGTAGGAAAAGAATACGAACATACAAAAATACATAACGTTATGTTAATAATGCTCAATACTTATTTTGTTTTTTACACACATAAAGTTTTGAATGATATATCATAAATTTGGTATAATTTTTCATGAAAATTTGCAATGATTTTTGTTGTAAACAAAATATAGAATTAAGATCTATATAGGTGTCCAGTGAAGGAGATAAATCTTAAAACATCTTGCACAAAAAATATATCTTTATTGAAACATCACATGGGAAACCATTTGGAAGATAGATATCAAACTATAAGGAACATATATGTGCTTTGTGATTTTGCATCAGATCTTTTACCATTGCACTTCTATAAAATTCTACATTCTATACAATAAATATGGAGCATTTAAAATAAAACAAATTAAATGGTCAATATAAATGTATTTTTTAGTGCATAAATGTTATACTCATGTGTAATTATTTTTTCAATGATGTCATCACATACACATGGGAAACAATGTATGGAGTGGAAAAACATAACATATACATGTCCTATGTCAAAATATCATCAATACAAGGCATGCTAATTATTTAATAACTAAGTAGACAATACATATGCGACAATCTTCACTACGTTGATTGCATAAATTTTATAATCGAGTATACAAATGTATAGTATGATGTCATCACATACATAGGTATACCAAATCTGGTTGAGAATGTTGTATATTCATTTTCTATATTGAAATACAAATAACACAAGGCATTGATTTAAAGACTTATAAAAACACAACCTATATATTTGAATACAGAAATGAATAATTAATCAATGTACACTATTATGTTTAAGTTTAGATTGAAAAAAAATCTCAAATTGTATATCATTGTAGACACCTAATTTTGGTATAAGGCATATGAAAAAAATATTTTTAATAACATTTAGAAAATTGGATAATTAATACACATTAGGATCCTTTTCACATATGTTTCCTCATTTTTCAGTTGATCTCACACAATTTCCATCACCGCCAATTTCTCATAGACACTATCAATATTTGTCCATAATTTTCATTTGACATCCATTACACCTTTGCATATTTACTCTTTACCATTTCTAAGCTTCTAACCATTATTCAGTACTAATTAATCGATTTGACCACTTCTCGTTGTTTCTACTAATGACATCTAATAATGATCATGACCATTATCAACGTCTATTTCTTTAAACTTATTTGTTAAGTCTCATTTCCTTTTGGTCAAGTCTTTAGTGGTTAGTTTACACTTGTTCATGTGGTCGGATTGTGTAAGAAATTATCTTAGTGAACCCTATATGAAAAATACCATAAATTTCATTTAGGATACATACAACAATCCTTACATTGAAGTACTTGTTATCACGCAAAAGTAGCACCCTATATTTGATCGTGAAAGATAAATACTTTGGGATAACATGGGATTGTCTCTAAGTGTGGGACCTTGGAAATTGATACAAACTTCCAAATAAGGTTGGTTCCTTTATCTATCCTAATGCTAACACTACAACTACCTCTAAGCTACGCCTACACTAACACATGCCAAGTAACTAGGGAGAGAGAGGAAGGGAGAAAGGAAAACATGAGAAAACTAAGCTAAAACGGAGGTGATGGCACCAAGAAAAGGGGGATGAACACTCTCCATGAGGGAAAATAAAGAGGAAACATAGAAGGAGAGGTCAGATATAAGTGACACAGACCAAAAACTACATTTACCTTCCATTTTTACACACAAAACACAATAAAGTGGAACCTGCAAAGGATATATACATGCACCACATTGATTAAACTAGAATGTAATATATTGGCCTAATCTAAAGCAAGTTTGTACTAAATAAATGAGCAATAAAATAATTGAAATACACCCGAGCAACTAAGATATGAAAGATATGAAACCCTAATGTGCAAAGAGGGTTAGAAGAGCCTTAGTTGATTCAAAGATGTCATGGGATTGTGTCACAGTGAAGACTGGTTGAACAAGAATGGGAGATCATCACACATGAGCCTAAGAAAATGTAGTTCTGAGTGATTTGACTGGACTGGGGCACCTGGGGAACCCTGATCTGTAATTTGGGTGCACTGGTCTGTGTGGGAAGTCTGAAATCCAATTTCACATAGTCATCAGATTGTGTGAGGCCTTCACTGCCTGTTGCCTAAGTGTCGCACTTAGATTGTTGATGTTTTCGTAAACCTGCAATAAAGGAATCACCTGTAAAACCCCAAACAAAGTATCAAAACCATAAAAAATAAAGATGCATATGAAGGGTTTGGATTGTCCTGATCTGCCAAATAGATGGACTTATCACTGAGCTTTGCACTACATCTCAGACCCAATGTAGTTTTAGGTGTGTGTGTGGAATTTTTCCCTAGGTTGCTCTTATACTAGTCACACTTTGTGAGTACCAAGCAAGTAACTAGATGTAGAATGTAAATAATGTGTGTATGGAAATAATATACTTCCCTCTCGTGAAATGTGATGTAGATGAACCTACCTTATGTCTCATGTGATGGAGCTAGATGGATTCGAATGGAGTTATAGATGCATTTGATTGATGCAACCCTTAGGTGGAGATAGTAGATGCTTAGTGTTTGGTCTCTTATTATCATCACATAAATTTATATTTATATGATTCCTTCACTTGAATTTCGTAATTAACCCCAAAAAGGCTAACTATAAAAAAGATAAGATGCTCAAACAACTAGAAAGGACCTAAAAAATGAGAGTAAAGTGCAAAGAGGACAATGGAGCCTAGAGGGGACGAGGGCGTCTGACACTAGCATCCTTGTTGGGCGCTCCAGTCCATAAAAGGTAAAACTCAAGTATGAAAAGACATACTATGCCAATAAATGTGCAAGACCAAAAGTAGCAATAGAAATCAACAAAAGATGGCCAAAAACATGGGTTAATTATTACTTTTCATACTTAGGAACCATGCAAATAGTAGTATGTAATCAAGACTAGATAATTACCCAAAGTACGTGATTTTGTGTCTACATACATACTGAAAAGTAAAGGGAGAGGCATAAATGCAATAATATTACAGAGAAATAGCCACAAAACATTATTTTATTGCCAAAGAAATGTGCACAAACCATTAAACCCAAAGTTGAAGGCACAAGAATGCATTACAAGAGCCAAGGTATGCAACTCACAAACACTTGGGAAACCATTTTGGCATGGTGCCTTTACAATATGAGAGAGTCCAACCCTTTACAAATGAGAGATTTGCAAAATATATAGAGACAGTGGGAGAGAAAGAGGAGGGAAATAGGAGGGAAAGATAGGGGTGTCAAATCTAAGCTCAACCACTAACCAAACGTCATAAATTCTTACAAGACCATTTGGGCACATGAAAAATCCATTCCATCATGGCATTAGACCTACAGGAGGAGGTATAGTTTTCATGGAGCAATAAATTCTAGTGGTTAGAGTGGTTGTGCGCCTATACTATTAAAACTACACTTTTTCGCTCTTAAAAAAAAATTGTGCTTGCACTTTTCCACCATCCAAAACTTAGTCAAATCCGACATTTCTGATTCCAAAAATCCCTTCAAGATTATGGTTCCAAGCCACAATTTTTTTCACCTAGATCTCTA
>JAHRHJ020001393.1:0-24630 GCA_019776745.2 Taxus chinensis
TAAGTTTTCAAAAGAGAGTCCATGTGATGTATGGTATTTAGATTCAGGTTGCAGTAATCACATGACAGGTAATCTAGATTTGTTTTCTAGTTTGGATGATTCAGTTAAGAGTGATGTAACTCTTGGAAATAACAATATTGTGTCTGTGAAAGGAAAAGGCACGGTTAGTATTCTAACAAGACAGGGGGAGCAAACAAGTATGCAAGATGTTTACTATGTTGCAGGTTTGAAACATAACCTTATGAGTATTGGACAACTGGTACAGAAAGGATACCGAGTCTATATGGAAGACAATGAGTGCGTGATTGTGGACAAAGCTCCTAGCACTCAGTTGATTGCAAAAGTGAAGATGAGCAGCAATAGGATGTTTCCATTGATTTTGAAACCTGGAAAGAAGAAGAAATCAGATTTGTTTGCAGCAAAGTCATGCATTAAGCCAAATCAGTCTTTTGTTGAGTCCTGCGCTCAAACAGATGAGTCCTGCGCCAATGAAAATCAGGTCTGCGCTACAGTAAGCGAGTCCTGCGCTGATTCCTACGTAAATATAGTTGAGTCCTACGCTGAAGGAACACAATCAGATTTTCATTCAGTCATGAAGGATGAAACATGGCTTTGGCATCTAAGGTATGGACATTTGAATTTTGGAGGTTTGAATTTATTACATAGAAAAAATATGGTTAAAGGTTTGCCATTGATTCAGAAACCGGAAAGGGTATGTGAAGGTTGTATTTTGGGAAAGCAACACAGAGATTCATTCCCAGTTGGCAAAACAGCAAGAGCAAGTGCACCACTTGAGATTGTACATTCAGATTTATGTGGACCTATGCAGACAGCTTCTATTGGAGGTTGTATTTATTTTATGACATTCATTGATGATTACACAAGGAAGACATGGGTTTATTTTCTGAGAAATAAATCAAATGCCTTTGATACATTTCAGCAGTTCAAGGCATTAGTGGAGAAGCAAAGTGGATACTACATCAAAGTTCTCAGAACGGACAGAGGAGGTGAGTATGTTTCTAATGAGTTTATGAATTTTTGCAGATATCATGGTATACACAAGCAGTTTACTACCAGGTATACACCACAACAGAATGGTGTGGCAGAGAGGAAAAATAGAACCATCATGGAGATGGCGAGAAGCATGTTGAAGGAAAAACATCTTCCAAATGAGTATTGGGCAGAAGCAGTAGCAACTTCTGTTTATATTTTGAACAGGTGTCCAACGAAACTTGTTAGGAACATGGTTCCTCAACAAGCATGGACTAATAGGAAACACAGTGTTTCACATTTCAGAGTTTTTGGTTGTGTAGCGTATGCACATGTACCTGATGAGCTAAGGAAGAAGTTAGACAACAAAGGAGAAAAGTGTATTTTTGTTGGGTATTCAGAGAATACAAAAGCATACAAGTTGTACAATCCAGTCACTGGAAAGGTTGTGATCAGCAGGGATGTACAGTTTATTGAGAATGAAGCATGGGATGGAAGTATAGAGAAAACAGTGAGTATAGCAACATCTATTCCGCATGATGATATGACAGATGAAACTTTAGAGCAACAAGCTACTGTATCTACAAATCTTGGACATGCACCACAAGTTGTAGCACAAGCTACACCTCCATCTACAGTCAGGAGGTCACCAAGATTTCAGCCATCTTCAGCCATGCAAGAGACACCACAGGGAACACCAGAAGCTACTCCATCACCAAAAAGTAGTCCTGCATCGAATACTCCTGTGCAGCGGAAAACAAGAAGTCTAAGTGAGATTTATAATGTTGATACAACTAATTCATTTTCAGTTTTTGCATTATTTTCTCAAGCTGCAGATCCAGTATATTACGAAGAGGCTATAAAGAATGAAGTTTGGGAAAAATCCATGGATGATGAGATTGATGCTATAGAGAAGAATCAGACATGGGAGCTAATGGATCTTCCAAAAGGAAAGGACGTGATAGGAGTCAAGTGGGTCTACAAGACAAAATACAATGCTGATGGAAAAGTACAGAAGCACAAAGCAAGGCTGGTTGCAAGAGGTTTTACGCAGCAATATGGAGTTGACTACAATGAAACATTTGCACCAGTAGCACGTTTGGATACGGTAAGAATGGTTTTAGCAATTGCAGCTCAAAACAAATGGCCTATTTATCAGATGGATGTTAAATCAGCATTCTTAAATGGATTCCTTGAAGAGGAAGTTTATGTAAATCAGCCAGAAGGTTATGAGATTGAAGGTCATGAAGGAAAAGTATACAGATTGAAGAAAGCGCTCTATGGTCTCAAGCAAGCACCTAGAGCTTGGTACAGCAGAATAGATTCTTATTTGATTGAGAATGGTTTCAGTAGGAGCAGCAGTGAGCCTACCTTATACACCAAGATAAATGAACAAGGTAAAATTTTAATTGTTTGTTTATATGTAGATGATTTGATCATTACTGGAAATCTATCTACAGAGTCATTCAAATCAGCCATGAAGAAGGAGTTTGAGATGACAGATCTTGGTCTTATGCATTATTTTTTGGGTATTGAAGTTCAACAATCAGAAGGTGAAGTTTTTATCTCACAAGAAAAGTATGCAAATGATGTTTTGAAAAGGTTTAACATGTTGAATTGTAAGCCAGCACCAACACCAGTTGCAGTAGGTTTGAAGTTGAGCAAAGAGGATGAAGGATCGTTTGTGGATCCAACATTGTTTAAAAAGTTGGTTGGAAGTCTTATGTATTTGACGGCCACAAGGCCTGATATCATGTATGGTGTGAGCCTCATATCAAGGTTCATGGAATCTCCAAAAGATTCACATTGGCAAGCTGGAAAAAGAATTTTGAGGTATGTACGTGGAACAAGAAATCATGGAATTCTTTATTCAAGTTCAGATGAGTTCAAACTCATTGGTTATACAGATAGTGACAGTGCTGGAAGTATAGATGATCGGAAAAGCACATCCGGCTATACTTTTCACTTTGGAACAGGAGTGGTTTCATGGGCATCAAAGAAGCAGCCCATTGTCACGTTATCTTCAGCAGAAGCAGAGTATGTAGCAGCAACAGGAGCAGCATGTCAAGTTGTTTGGATGAGAAGAGTGTTGACAGATTTACAACAGAAACAAGAGGAAGCTACACAGATTTTTTGTGACAACAACTCAGCCATAGCGTTGTCCAAAAATCATGTTTTTCATAAGAGGAGCAAGCATATTGATACGAGGTATCATTTCATCAGGGAGCTGGTAAACAACAAGGAAATTCATCTTGAATTTTGTAGATCCGAAGATCAGTTTGCAGACATTTTTACAAAGGCTTTAGCAAAAGAAGTTTTCGAATATTTGAGAGATTGTTTGGGAGTTTGTGATCCTGCACATGGCAGATCTGAAAAAGCAAACACAACTCTAGAAGAGTGAAAGCTACAGTTTGAAATTAAGGGGGAGTGTTGGAAATATGCATGTGATGCATATTTAATTCCAACCGTAGTTTTTTTAGGAAAGCTAATTTTAGCTTTAGTCTTGTTTTAGTTTGCTTTAGTTAAGTTAGCTTTATCTTATTTTTATCATTAGATTTAATTCAAATAAATCTGTTTTAAATCATGCATAGCATGCAACTGTTTTAAAGCATGAGTTTAGATTTAGAATGCTCAGTTGAAGAGCTGTTAGTGGGTGAGTTATTCTATTTAAATAACAGCAATTGTAATTGCTTTGTATGCACACACAAAGGTGTGAAATCTGCACAAGCAAGGAAGGATGTGCATTGAAAGCACACAGCTGCACGCACAGCTTGATTGTAAAGAGCTGAAGCTCTGAGTATGATGAAGCTTTTATTAATGGAGATTATGCACAGCAGTGCTGGTTCGAATATTCATCTGTTTATGCAAGTTATTTAAGTATTCTGTTTATTTCTTTTATGTTGTTTGTTGTATAAGACTGCATATTTTCTAATCAGTTCCTCCTCGATCTTAATATCCTAGTACTTGTCCATCTCTATGTTTTATAAATGAATCTATGATAAATGACTCTCATTAATGACCTTAACAACTTTGGAAGCTGTGAGAGTATTGTTACACCGATCATCAACACGTAGCATGCATCGATATTCAAGCTTACCTTATGTAATGTATCCTACTTCATAGCCTAAATGACACCCATTGCATGCACATGGCGGTGACTATCAATCTATTTTGTTTCAAAACTTTAGACTATTTTTTTCTTCACTGGAAAGTGGTATACTACTGGGAAGCATATGGTGGCCACCGGTCAAGCTCTATGTCTTGCTGTTATGTCTTCATATCCGAGTTAATTTCAATGGCTTAATTTGGAGAGAATTGAGACACGTGAGCATCAGGTCAAACATTGCAGATGTAATATTTGTTATTGATGTGGATTTGGTAGCTTGTTTTGTGCAAGCCATAATTTTTGATACAATAACCAAAATGTCTCCATTTTTTTATGAAGGATATATCTTGAAATACTGTACATCATGTTTAGTTTTGCAAATTTCTTATGAGATGTATCAACAAATTTCGGAGGTCAAAATCATCCATCCATGCCCAAAATTGGATTTGAAGTTTTTTTTAAGTATTTTTAAGATTCTAAAATGTCATATCTTTGTAATAATTAGGCAAATTTATTTGAAACTCTTGAACAATGAATTAATTAGTATTTTTAAGATTCTAAAATGTCATATCTATGTAATAATTAGGCAAATTTATTTGAAACTCTTGAACAATGAGTTAATTTAGGCACGTAGATAATTTATGAAAGTTCATAGGATATTATAAGCTAAAATTTAACACCTACTAACAATTCTATTCTTATACATAATAAGTTTTACTAAAAATAGTACATCTAGTCAAATTTGGATTAGAGGCCAAGTTTAATTACGATTCTATTTATAATTGAAATGAGATGACATATTATGTAAGTTAAATGAGAGAATAAGGAGGATTGACAAGAGTTTATTTCAAAAAAATTCTTTTTCTATTACATTTTTTATCGTTGTTTGTTCAACCTCATCAATTGGTATTGGAGTGTAGATTTGGGATGTAATGGAAAGAGGTTGACAGGGTTATATAAAAACACATTAAATTGTAGAACAATTGCAAAACAAAGTAGAGGATTTATTAGAATCAATTATGCATATGAGGATAAGGCATGGAAGAGATAATACGTAAGATCAAGAAGAAGAAACATAGAATGAAGAAGGAGAAGAGAAACCATAAACCATAGAAGAAAGATTGATTAAATAACTTCAAGGAAGAAATGTTGGTATTAAGGTAGATCTATATAACTATGGTTTGATTTCAAAACAAGAGGAGTTGATAAAATGGTTAAATAACACGAAAATATTCTTTGAAAGGAATCTCATGATACACAAGAAGAAGGCCAAATTTGCAATTAAAAATTTTAATGTCCATGCAACGATACGGTGGGAACACTAGGAAAATTACAGGTAGTGATAAGAAAAATAAAATATCAAGAATTGGAAAAAGATGGAGAAGAATCTAAAGAAAGTCTATTTTTCCGAGGACTATGCTCAAACCCTATACAAAATATTTCAAAATTTGAGGCCAAAATATCACACTTTCGAAGATTACATTGAAGAATTTTACAATTTTTCCATTTTATTAGAGAATGATGAGATGGAAGAGAAGATGGCTGCAAGGTGCAAGGTACATGTAAATAGTTTTAATTTTTTATTTAATATGAAATAATGATGCTTAGGAATAATAACATGGAAGAAAGATATCAACTAGATTCAAAGGAAGAACAAAATCATACTAGATCAAGTTTTAGAATATTTGAAGGACCTAAGAGAGAAAAATCATCTCCAATAAGAGGGAGAAGTGGGTATTATCTCACTTGAAGTGAAACATCTTGTGAATCCGAAGGTAAATATAATAACATGAAAGGTTTTAAAAAATAGAAATAACTCGATCATCCCTTCCTCTACCCTAGTAGAGAAGGCTTCACCCTCCAGCTCTGAGATTGGGACTAGGTCCATTCCTCTTGGTTCCTCGGAGATCCAAAATTAGGTGGATAAGAATAATATTGAAATTTTCATATCAGTTCACACAAATGAAAATGTAAATCTAAACACTGGTGATGGTTGGTCTAATGTAAGCAGAAGGAAGAAAGGGAAATTTTTCAATGAGTCCCTTAAGATGCATCTTAGATCCCATGGGAAGGAGTCTCATTGATAGATCATATTTTGTTTACTTTTTTGTTTGATTGTGTTGTTGTTTTGAATGTGTTCAGTTGTCCCTCTTTTCCATTTATATAGGCATCCCTATGTTATCCTCATTTATATACTTTTATGTCCTTTAGTACTTATTATAACGGGGAAGGGTCCCCTCAACCCTCTTGTACACTGGTAGATTATAGCGAACAAGTTAGATTTCCTAATTCTCTCAAAATGACAAGCTCGAGCTTCACTATGAGCCCTAACCCTAACCATGCGAGAGTTTTTGTTGTTGATGATGTTGGATTTCTAGTTCCTGGCGGCAAGGGTTTACAATATGGAACAAGTGGTTTTGGTCTCCATGATGCTTATGCCCAGTGGCAGAAAAGTGATTTTGGGTTCTTTGCCTTGGACCTAAGAAAAAAAAATTCACCGAACATTTGGTGATTGGAACAAACTTCAGTAGCTGTGATAGTGAGTGGGAAAAGGATGACATGCTTAGTGGGCATGGTGAGTTTACTTAGTCCCATTTCCCTCTCCAGGACATGAATAAGACCCATATGCTAGTTCACACTTACAAGGTTATACCCTTTGCATCTAGATTCAACGGTATTCTCGAGGGAAGTATCTTAAAGTTGTGCTTTCACATAAATTGAGCTACAGGGAAGATCTCATTAACCTAGATTTTTCTGAAAAATCTTTAAATAATAATGACGTGCTTTCCTCCTACAGAATTGGGAGGGATTCTACAATCCCCACGATGGATCAATTTTTCGGGGGAGCCAAAGGGATTAACTCTGCACCTTTGAAAGAAACACTCTTTAAAAATGGCTCTTCTACAAAGGTTGATATTGCTCTTTCCCCCAACTTACATTGTCGAACAAGCTGCTGAACCCCCTACTCTGGAGATCAATGATGAAGAATCTCTAGAATTTTTGCAAGAGCTACAATCTAATGCCCTTATCGGAAGATTTAATGACCTTCTTGGCCATTGTCTAAGGCTCTAATCCATTGGATCTCTTCCACATGGACGAAAAATTGTAAATATTTCTTTTATACCAGAGACTTCTTCATAGTCTATTTTGATGAGGCAGAAGATTATCATAGGGTCATTGAAGAGGTTTCTTTGTTTTGGGGATCACTGCACCTCTTCACTACCCAATGGTTTCTCCATTTTGACCAGAATTCCTATTCCATATCTCGTGTCCCAGTCTGGATAAGGTTACCTAATCTTCCCGTTAATTTTTTCTTACCATCGTAGGAGATTGGGAACCTTCTCGGGTGCTTCATCAAATATGACAACAAGAGATTACGGAGTGGACTTCATAATTTTTTTAAAAAAATTGTCGAAGTAGATCTCAACAAAGGATTTCCAGAGAAAACAACTCTCAAGATGGGGGATAATATTCATGTTCATACTCTAAACAATGAAAACAAAACCTTTAGATGTTAGAACTGCATGACTCCTAGCCACCTCCAGGAAGCCCACCCCCATAAGAAAACCTAGATCCCCAAGAAAATAAGTTTTTCCCCCAAATGATGGAGCCCACCAGATCTTGAGGATGTAGAGGATTTTGTCACAGAGGATCTTGATACAGGAGACAAAGTGTCATTGACTGTAGCATACTTAGACTCAATTGCAGCTAAGGAGGTGGGGAAGTCATTGGTTGTTCCTCAAACTTTAGAGAGGCCTACTTAAGGGATAAAGTGGTCCTGTGAATCCAATCACTCTGACTCAAATAAGGATGGTACCATAATACCCTTGAAAGAGAGCTACATATATCTATCCCCTTGAACTTTTTAGATTCAACACCTCTTGATTCAGAGGTGATTTCACATGAAAAGTGGAAGATTGTGCGTTCAAAGAAAGGAAAGAAGGGAAAACATTGATTCTTTCCTTCTTCTTTGGATGCCACTACTATCACATGCTCTTTCTATTATGGGAATCTGGTTTCATGTTACATCTCTTCTCTCCCTCTTGGTTCTTCCCATTTTTTGCATCCTTTTCTTTTTACAGTTGTGTGTGGGGTTGTCTCTTCTCTTCTCCATGGTTGTTATCTTTCTACTGAAACTCCAACAACAACTTCTTCTTGTTTTATCTTGTTGTTCTCTTCTAAGTTTCTTTGGTCAGTTTACTTCTTCGTCGCCATTGTTTCCTATTTCCTGCGGGATTTCTTCTTTTTCTACTTCATTTTTGTATCTTTCCTTTAGGGCCTTTTGTATAAGGATGTGGGTCCTTAAAAAACCCCCATATTTACACTTTTCCAAAAAAACCCTCTTTTACCCTTAATCAAAAAATAAATAGAAAAGAAGACGACAAATTAAGTTAGAGAGATACTACTTAAAATAACAATTATGAAAGTAGAAGAGGATGGGATAGCCCACATAAGCATTATGTTTACTATAGGTTTGGAAATTAAAGGCATACAACATTTGAATGTACAAAATATAATGTACAATAGATGATAAAGTTGATTTTCCTAGAGTAATTTTTATTGAGGATGAGGTTGAAGAGTAAGACAAAGAAGTTATGGTATATGTGAAAGATAATCACAGGATGAGAAGAAAATTAATTTCCCCAAGGAAAGAACACTTTCAAGGTTGTGAGTAATGTGTGCACACTAATATTTTAAAAGCAAGGTGAACATGTGGAGGAATGGTATGTAACATTATAATAGATGGTTGATTACAGAGAATTAGTAAATTAAAGTTGCAATGTTAAAAGCATCATTTTCCATATCAAGTCTCACGGTTTTAAAAAGGGAATGGACTTATGGTAGATAAGAGATGTTTGATTAAATATTCTACTAAAAACAATTTTAAGAATGATATTTGGTTTGCTGATATTTCAATGGATGCATGTCATCCATTATTTGGGAGACAATGAAAATTTCATAGACAAATAATTCTTGATGGAGAGAGATAATACCCACACTTTTTACAAACATGAAGTAAACATGATTTTTTACCATTTAAGTAACAAAAAAATAGATATCATGTTTTCCACAAAATAATTTTATCACAAAGACTAAGATCATACAATTTTGTATTGCATTAATAGTAGAGAAATAATATTTATAGAGGTAGTACAAATAAACTGAAGCAACAAATGTCCAAGGTACTAAAATAATTTTCAGATGTAAAACTTGAAGAGTTACTAGATGGGTTTCCATCATAGATGTATATTACACATCAAATTTATTTTATTCCAAGTTCATCACTAGTAAATCAAGCCACAAATAGAATGAGTCCAACATTACATAAAGAATTAAATAGAGAAATATCAGAATTGGTGAGAAAGGGGGCAATAAATGAAGGTATGAGCCCATTTCAAAATCTAGCACTATTGACTCCCAAGTAGGATGGGACATGGTGGATTTATACATATACTAGAGCTATTACAAAATTTACCATGAAATATAAGTTTTCTACACCCTTCCCGAATCACATGACACATTTTTTGGGAGGAGATAATTTATTTATGAAACATAGAAAAATACAAGATAATTTTTTTTTGACTTGTTTGAAACATAGCACGTCACAACAGGTGGTCACAATGGCTACAACTAGCTCCTTGAACAACTTGACACAATGATGACCACAAGGGAAGCAAGGAAACACTCAACACCCATCAAGGACAGTGCACTTTTCTCGTTGACAAGACACCACAAAAAGACCAACCCATAATACCTAGTTACAGTTTAGGACACTCCATGGAAAAATCCTTTAAGGTTATGTTTTCACTAAAATAGTATTTCAAGACCCGACTTTGTGGTCTAGAAGATTCATGTTATGATTCATACAATTCTTCTTATAGGTCTAGGTTTCATTTCTTTTTTACTATTGAGTAACTATATTAAGATCATCTCTAATATGAAATTTACTTGTTTAATTTGTTTACAAAACAAGGAGGAAATCAATTCCACAAGGCTAACTATCCAAACCCACACTACTGAAACTTGTTTCATACCTCCATTGCATAAAGAGGCAAGTGTAGCTCAAAAGAAGTGGAGTATCGTTTAGGTTTGGAACCCTAACCTTCTTTGTTCAAGGATTAAAATTTTATCATAACTTAAGAAAGGGTTACAAAGTACTATGGCAATGGTTAGAGAGAGGAGGTCAATTTATTTCATCATCATGATCTCTGTAGTTATTAACCGGTCTTTTAATGAGACTTAAGGGTCCAACTGAATTTGGGTAAATACTTCATTTAGCATTCTCTTGATTAAGTTCACTAAAGGATGCACAATGGGGTTCCCAAAATGGAAGTATTAGACTTAAAGTGTTCTTATTCAAACTCCCCTACTAAATAAGACATAACTATAACCCCAAAACCAACAATGATTTAATTGTTTCTTAGAATACTTATCATTTCACAACCAAGACAATAAAGTTTAATTCGTAGCTTCAGGTTAGCAAGGGTAGATTCTTTTACATCAGTAGATAACCACTTTCTTTCCAATTAAAGACTCTTAATTTTATCAACCAAGTACAACTTCATTATTATCTTCTTTATTTATTCATCTATGTATTCATCTTATTTTATCTTTGATTATCTTTAGAAAAAGGATTTTCAACCCACAAATAAATATGCCTAGAATAACATTGATACCAATACCATGGAGGGTTACTAAACAAGAAAGTTTTATGACCCAAAAGAAGAGATTACCATTATTTAACGAGAACACAAAAAACATGGTTATAACATTTCCATTCAACATGGCACATGAACCAAAGGAGTCAAGAGATTTGATTTCACTTTGGTTAAGAACAAGAAGGTAGAAAAATAGGCCAAACCATGCTACAACATTTTCATGACTGCAAATGATATTACCAAAAGAATACTCATAACAAGGTCAAGATTGAATATTATTTCTCACAAAGGTAATTACAAGTTTAACTACAAAAGAACAAGACAACTTTATTTCACAATTACCAAACAATCCAAGGCAAGAGGCCTTCCAAACTCCATTACAAGCACCATTGCAAGAATTACAACACATTTGACTTTCGTACAAGGAACCACAAAAACAACTCGATGAGACCTTCATAAATCTTTCCTTTATCAACATGCACAAGCCATCTACATAAGTATTATCTCGAGTTAGTTTGCGAGAACTAAGCATGTTAAGACTACACATTGCAACAGTAAGCTAGCATTTTACAATAATATGAAAGGAATGTTCTATTTCAAGAATGGTTCAAAGCACAAACCACAAAACAAAAATTCTTCACATGGGATACGAATTTTTCTAACCAACCATCAAGAAGGAAGTCATATATTACAGCTGAGAACAAATTCAAGAGTATTGGGATTTCAATCATGTAATCCTATAGATTACGTGATTGAAATCTAATACTCAGTCCATCCATCACTAAAATCATTGAGAAGCCCAAAACATACTAGATACAATCATAGATGTGAAATAGAAAGGTAAATCAGTTCTTCCAGGAGGAATGTTTCATTGGCCTAAAACTAGAGCAGCCAAACAAGGTAAGAAGGGTAAATCATCACGTGATCAAAGGAGTTGAAGACTAAAGTTCAACCCCCAAACTAATTTCTCTCATTAAAAAGAGAATCCACAAGGTAATGATAAGAAAAGAAGGTAGCTGACAAAACCCAAGATGGGCATTACTCGACAACCAAGTTACTTGAAAAAAAAAGTACGGGGCAGTGAAAGGCCTCCTATTTTTAATTCCATTTAAGATGAGGTTACCATTTAAACATCCTTCTAGGTTTCATAGCATAATGGGATTCATAACCCCAAAAGAACAATCCATAATTACAGTCTAAACAAGAAGTTTACCACCCCTTCCTTACAAGATATTCTAAAAGTAATACAAGTTAACATAATCAATGCCACTCTTCAAATGCATTTAAAAGATTCACAAGAATCCATTAATCTTAGCAAAAAACCCCATCATAATCGACAACTTATCTAAAAATATAATGGAAAGTAACCCCCAAATGTCATTAATAATTTTTTAACACTTTTCCGACATAGGCCAGCAATGTATTTATATAATATTTTCCATTCGTAATCCCAAGACTATCCTCATGACGTAACACCAAAAGTCATGAGTTAACAATAGTCCTATTTCAAAAATGATAATTGTCATCCCACACACATTTCAAATTCCAAAACCGACACAAAATTTTTATCATAAAATTATAACCAATTACTAATACGTTCACTAACGATCCAAAAAAAAAAAAAACACAAGTCCATCATGAATGAAAAGTAACTTCATTCATCTAAGAACCCAAAAATTTTAAGGTAATCCAAGTGTAATATCTAAACCTAAAAGGATTTCATACTCAAATTAATGGTTTCAACAAGGTATAAAATGAAACATTACTTCCTAGCCCCTTTGAGTTGTTCAAAACACCTAACCAAGTTTGACGAGCTCATGGCTCCACAAGCAACAATCAAAGAAAAGGAAATCAAACACGCATACCAAAGGCAGGTTGCACTTTTGGATTTCAGCATAGCTCAACTAGGCCAAGATTTATTCTATTTTACAATCTTAGATCATGCATTACAGAGCAACTAAAATCCAAAATACCCATTTACCAAAAGCAACTCTCTAATCATATACCTATGATATGCTAAGTGACTATGGCTTCTTTACTAACTAGCCAAGGTCACGGCCACTGAACACTATGATAACTAGGACAATGGAATCATAGGTTAAGAAAGATCGTATTTTTACAAAACTCCTTAAATATGAAGCTATATTTAACTTCTAATATTAGTCATGTGACTCCTCGGGGGTGCTTTCAATCAAAATAAAATAAAATTTGAAACAACCAACTCGATATGCCAGCCAACAACAAGCTATTCAAACTCTTATCCCATTCATTACTACAAGAAAAGATTTCAATTTCATTAAAATGTAAAAGAATGTAATAATCATTCCACTAGGAAGAGAACTCTTTAACAGACTCAAATATCAGAATGAACAATAGGTAAGAGTAATAAAACCATGCTGAACACAGGGGATTCATAGAAGATCACAAAAGTATGACAACAATTTGGGGGTATCCAACAATTGTTACCCATTACCAGTTCACCCTAAGGGGAGGTGATTGTAGGGAAAAATTCCCAATGGTAATATACTGTTTACAGCCAGTAATGAAAGGATTAAAGAACAGGTGAAATCTCCCTTTTTTTCCTTGCAACCCAGCCACTCAAAAACCAACGATTCAGAAGGATAATTCAATACACTCAAGGCAAACAATAACCAACCACAAACAAATCCATTTCAAGGCAACAATTTAGGAAGAAGAAACATTTATTTCATGAATGTAAAAAGGTAGCAAACTGTTGCAGAGTCTCTAGAATTAACATGCGTATTTTTAAATGTATTCTCCCATAGCCACATACAGAAAAATCTCCTCCTCCAAGCATTCCACATGGTGAACTACTAGGGCAAGGCATCCAACTACTTGCAAAGGGGTTTCTAACCCACCAATCTCATACAGCCAGTAATTGGGAAGAGCAGGCACTAAAACCACCACGGAAAGATCCCCATGAATGCAGCTAACAGAAAAATTCAGAGTTCTTTCCCCCAAAGCGCCCCACAAAACGTGCCAAGATAAATTCCACCAACACACAGGCCAAGGAGTCAATAAAGCCAAATAAATGGAAACAGTCAGGCTAGCAGGGTGGAGTAATCTAAAAGGTGACACTCATTAAAAATTAAAGTTGATAGGTCTTTAACCACCCTCCACTCGCCAAAAGGGAAGAAACATGTAACACATTATTACAAAGCCATATTTGCAAGGGAAAAGGGATTATGCTTAGCACAATTAAATTCATTTGGTGGTGGAGTCAACAATTTGGGCATAAAACAATAACCCCCTTCTAAACTTGTGCCATACACAACCCCCCTACGCAATTCAAAAGATAGCAATAAGGAAGGAAAGGAATACAATTAGACCTACGCAAACCAAGAGATTAAATTTCATTTGACTGCCATGCTGGAGGAAGAAAAATTCATTATTTTTTATTAAATTATTATGACAACACGATAGCAGGCTTAAACGACTAAGGGAAGAAAACTAGAGGTTAACGTTCGAAAGTGAACATGGAGCAATGAATGACCATGGCACCAAGATGGGGTAACCCCTTCCTCAGCGTGAAATGAGGTTTGGTCTATGATGCGATCAGAATGAAACAACCGAAAGTAACATCAAGATAATTAATATAAAATACCAATAATAATCAACAATAAAGTGAAATACTAATAATACAAAATAATGGACGATCGATAATTGAATCAAAATATCATTATTATCATTTTTATTATTAATTTTACAGCTAAATATATATATATATATATATATATATATAATTATTTTTCATATTAATAATGACCAGCGGTCAAGCTTAACAATGCGAAAAAAAGATCTTCCTTAATAGGTTAATCCTAAAGGACATTACAAGGTCCACATACAGAGGTGTCAATAACGAATCTAGAAGGCAAGATGGAGAGAGAGGGTGCTAATTCTTCACTACGACAAGGACGAAGTCAACTAACGGTCAACAAGAGCACACATAGCCTTCCCATGCTTATCAACAGGGTTGATGGGTCATACGCTGGGATCACGTCAAATGGGGCATTACATTCGACTCCTCTTAAGAAAGAATCATCCTCGATGCAACATGAAATCAAAGGAAGGAAAGGCGGTAAGCAACTAAGAGCAGATAAAGGTGAAAGTGCACCCTATAGTTAATATTCTAGTCATTAAAGCACAACCATGGGGTAGCCTTGCAACATTTTTGTAGAATTTTAACTTTCAATGTCCTGTGAAGATTGACAATTTTCTCTTACTTCACTATTTAATTAGACTTATTATTTTTACACTATCCTTAATTCAAGTTCTTTAAAATTTCATTGTTGTAGAATTTTTAGTTTATTCATTGTTACCTATAACCGATGGCGGTTACTGATAACCGATACCGGCGGGTTCTAGGATCTTCTGGGCTGGTTGTGGAGTTTGTAATGGCTGGTTTTTGGATAGTTTTTTTAGGAAATGGGATGGTTAGAAACAAAAGAATGACAGCTAGAGGCAAATGGTACGTTGGATAATGGATTCAGAAACGGATTTGGGAGGACTGTAATTCCAAAAGCATAAGAAATGTTATAATGGAGGACATGCAAGATGTAACTTACTGGTTTTGATGAAGGTGCAAGTTGATCTCCTTTGCTGTAAACCCGTCTAATATTTTCACTCGTCTCTGCTTGGTCAAGTGAAGATCTGGACTCTGTTCCTCGTTCGCAATGCCCTCGCTTGATCTAGAAATCCTTTTACTGATCTCTCAAAATGAAATTCTGATGCGTTGTTTTGGTTTGGGAAGCCCATTTACAGGGAACCGATGGCGGTTGCGTAACCGACGGCGGTCGAGTAGGAACCGGCATCGGTTAGGAAAAAGTAGGCTATTTTTAGTAAAATAGCCCACCTTCCCTGTTTTTCTCCCGAGGGATCAGTTGCGGGCTTGATCAAGTGGCTAGAAGGTCGGCTTTGGGTGCGAGTAAGGAGGCATTAGTTATGGATGTGAGTCTAGACCAAGTCATGGGTCCTAATTAGGTTAGTTTAGGGTTAGGGCTAGGTCATGGTGAGGTGGCCAAGTGAGGTGGTAGGTAAGGCGATGTGGATTTATCAATTATGAGGTAATTAATAAATAATTGTGTAAGGTTTAGGTAATGAGGTTAGGTTGTGAAATGGGATGCGGGTCACAAGGGGTCGTGAGACACGAATTTGGTGTCTACATTAGCCCCTTATTGTCGTGTAGCTTGTTCTGTAAAGCTGCGCGGACAATAATATGAAGTGGTTTCTCATGTTAAAGATATAGGTAATCCCCCTCAAATCTATCACAGATTGAGTGAACGGGAAATCAGGGATAGGGTTGATAAAGGGTATATGTGGTAGAGAGGATGGTAAAGTGGTGGGGTAGGTCCAAGGAAGCAGACGCGTGTTGAAATGCAATAGTACGACGAGGGTACATGATTTGACAAGCAAACCAGCAATGTATAGGCAAAGGTCGATAGTTTATCCAAACAAGGGTGATATAATCCTGGTATCCAAGGCATAGGAAGTAGCTCCAGGGTATATAACAGGTAAGGTACAGGAACGTTTAGGCATGTTCGGCAGTACCAAGTGGTTGGTTTGGTTGAGATAAACGTCACGGTCTAGGTCTGGGCAAAGCTGGTCGACAGATCAAGTCAAGGACCCTAATCATGCTAAAACACGAACAGGTGAGCTTGATTGAACACAAGGTACATGATGGATGGATAAAATAAAACGTTGATTGTGGGTATGGTATGGAAGTGATGCGGCCTTGGGTCGGGCCAAGTTGTTGGGTTGTGGCCTTGGGTCGGGCCAGACCATAACGGTAGAGTGAGGCCTTGGGTCGGGCCAAATTGGTAGGGCGAGGCCTTGGGTCGGGCCAAATAGGTGGGTTGAGGCCTTGGGTCGGGCCAAATGGTTAGGGTGAGGCCTTGGGTCGGGCCGAATAGGTAGGTTGAGGCCTTGGGTCGGGCCAATTGGTAGGTTGAGGCCTTGGGTCGGGCCGAGGCCTTGGGTCGGGCCAAATAGGTAGGTTGAGGCCTTGGGTCGGGCCAATTGGTAGGGCGAGGCCTTGGGTCGGGCCAAATAGGTAGGTTGAGGCCTTGGGTCGGGCCAAATAGGTAGGTTGAGGCCTTGGGTCGGGCCAAATAGGTAGGTTGAGGCCTTGGGTCGGGCCAAGTGGTAGGGTGAGGCCTTGGGTCGGGCCAAATAGGTAGGGCGAGGCCTTAGGTCGGGCCGGACCAATGAACAAATGTTGTGCAGCAAAGGTGGACAGAGGCGATATTGGTGAAAAAGAGGCAAGGAGTAAGGAGCGGCAAAGAATGGGGTGAAATTTGGGTATAAAACCGATGTCGATTCCTCATGACCGATATCGGTTAAGGGACCGATACCAGTTTCTTAGGGCCAGAAAAAATGAAACCGACATCGGTTAAGGTCGAAAAACCTATAAAAAGAAAAAATACGGCCTGTCATTGTCACTTTTGTTATTTGCAAACCAAAGCGACTTGTCTGACGTGGAGAGTTGATTTGGAGGTTTATTGAGTGAGGTGGAGCTATTTGATTGGCGGAGAGAGTTGAGAGTGGGCCCGAGGGAGTTGAGGAGGCAGCAGTTGATTGGCCGGGGACCCAGCAGATCAGGATTGGAGCCATGGCACAGGCAGGAGGAGCTGGAGGGGCTGGCCCAGCTGGACCGCCACCACCCATCCCACCACGACGACGTGTCGTCGTACCGGTAGGTTCTAAACTCTTTAATTTTATGCATTTGGTTGGAGTTAAGTTGAGATTGCGGCCTGTTTGGGTAGGAATTTAGTTGTTATTAGGAAATGATGGAGTAAATTGACGTAATTCGAGAAAGGGAGAGGGTAGATAGGTTAGATAGGGTAAGGCGGCTAGGTGTGTAAAATTTGGGGGTGTTTGGGTGGGTAGATGGGTAAAAATAGGTGAAAAATGGGTCTTTGGGGGGCCGCGCAAGGGTTCAGCTCAGGCAGGAGACAGTGACCGATGTCGGTCACTAGGGGACCGACATCGGTCGCAAAAGTATAGGGTGAGGTTGAAATTGGGGGGGACCGGCATCGGTCGCGTATCGGCCGGTATCGGTGGGGAAGGGATGGGTTGAGGGTGGAGGTGGGATGGGATTGGGTTTAGGGTTTAGGGTTTAGGTTTTAAGGTGGGTTAGGTAGCGTGTGGGGGTGGGGTTTAGAGTTTAGGGTTTAGGTTTGAAGGTGGTTGGGTAGCGTGTTGGGGTGGGGTTTAGAGTTTAGGGTTTAGGTTTGAAGGTGGTTGGGTGGGCTTGTTGGGGATGGGGTTTACCACGTTTAGGTTTTAGGTTTGAAGGTGGGTTGGGTGGCGTGTTGGGGTGTGGGTGGAGTGGGGTTGGGTGTTTGGGTTTGGGATGGGGTTTAGGGTGTAGGGTTTAGGGTTGAAGGTGGGTTGGGTTGTTGTTGGGTTGGGTGGATTGTTTTTGGGTGTGGAGTGTGGGATTTAGGGTTTATGGTTTAGGATTGTTTTTGGGTTGGGTGGCTTGTTGGGGTTGGGTTGTAGGTTTAGGGTTTAGGTTTGAAGGTGGGTTGGCTTTAGGGGTGGGGAGAAGGGGTTTGAAGGTGGGTTGGGTGGCGTGTTGGGGTGTGGGTGGAGTGGGGTTGGGTGTTTGGGTTTGGGATGGGGTTTAGGGTTTAGGGTTTAGGTTTGAAGGTGGGTTGGGTGGAGTGTTGTTGGGTTGGGTGGATTGTTTTTGGGTTGTGGGTGGGAGTGGGATTTAGGGTTTATGGTTTAGGTTTGAAGGTGGGTTGGGTGGCTTGTTGGGGTGGGGTTTAGAGTTTAGGGTTTAGGTTTGAAGGTGGGTTGGGTGGCTTGTTGGGGTGGGGTTTAGAGTTTAGGGTTTAGGTTTGAAGGTGGGTTGGGTGGCGTGTTGGGGTGGAGAAGGGTTAGGTGTGGGGTTAGGTTTAGGGGTGGAGAAGGGTGAGGTGTGGGGTTAGATTTTGGGTGTTACAAAAGGGGGTTTAGATGGTAAAGTAGGTGTTATAATAGAGAGTGGGTCTAAGAATGTGAGTTGGTTTGGCAGGCACGTCAGCAGTTGACGATGCGTGATAGGATGCCTCGGCTATTGAGTCGTGATGAGGCCACACATATCTACGGCGCATTGGGCCATCATGCGCGAGGTGGGACTTGGCGGGGTCCAGAGGTACAGAGCGATAGACAGAGATCACAGCCTGATGGTCGCCCTCATCGAGAGATGGGATCCGGCGGCCAATGTGTTCCATCTGCCGACCGGGGAGATGACCGTCGCATTAGAGGATGGGTATCGCATCCTGCGGCTACCGATCAAGGGAGAGGCAGTTTTTGACCGATGCAGTCGCGCTTCTTACATATCATAGCGCGAGCATTGGCATATGGTCGACATGTACCGCGCACACAGACATGAGTACACGGCTTACCGTGTTGATGATGATAGGGATCACCTGCTTCGCCCTCCCGGATTCAGAGGGAGGCCGCGTCGGCACGGGCATTGATCGGTGGGTGCTACTGGAGATGGGTGGAGGAGCACACCTGTTTCGCATGGGCACCAGTGTATCTGGTGCAATTATACAGGGAGTTATGGGGCTATCGCCAGAGGTGGCGATTTGGTATTTGTTCTACATTTTTGTTGCACTGTTGGGCATACAAGCACATGGTATGCATCAGGCCGTGTAGGGCTACCCCAGCAGCCAGTTGCCACAGGTCGTGTACCGGTATGGATTTCAGGGTGTGGGTTGGGGGTCGTGGGCCAGCCACGAGCAATTGTTGCAGGTCGGGATGTGGTCTATTATAGACACTATGCTAGAGGGCCTTACAGCAGTAGACATTGTATGGAGACCCTACACAGGTCACCAGCCTGGCAGAGGAGCCCGCGTACAGCTGCGCCTGCTCCAGTATACATTCTGGATAGCAGGACGGAGGCCCGGGAGAGTACGAGCGGATACCCCTAGAGAGGGTACGCAGGCAGATGGGGCTGCGACAGGACGAGCCACCTCCCTTCCCTCAGTACAGGAGGGATGATGTAGAGGCCCCACTGCCAGCGCCATAGCCTTGGGATCCAGACTGGGTAGCGGAGAGACCAGCAGGTGAGGGTGTGGATGATGCCGGGTGCACGGGAGCATACAGGGTATGGTGGGCTGGGCAGAGAGCAGCGAGGATAGTACCGCCTGCGCAGCTAGACTTGGCTGCAGTTACGGTAGAGAGAGATCAGCTCCGGGGGCAGGTGCAGCTATTACAGGGACAGTTGGCTGCTGCACAGGCATAGATAGGGGTCTTACAGGGGCAGCTAGCCCAGGCTCAGGTACAGGCACAGGCAGCACCACCACCAGCAGCACAGCCACAGGTGTAGGTACAGGTACAGGCAGCCGTACCAGCAGCAGCACAGCCACAGCCCCAGATACCACCACGGCCACAGGTGCAGGTACAGGCACAGGTAACACCACCACCAGCATCACAGCCACAGGTGTAGGTACAGGCTCAAGGGGATATTGGTGTTAGGTGCCAGGGGACCAGCCCCAGTTCCTTCAGTGGCGCGAGATCGCTATATGGAGGTGAGAGCAGAGGCCCGATATTATCAGGATATTCTTGATAGTACCAGAGTCGAGTATCAGGCGTATGCAGCTCATAGAGCAGAGACCTCGCACAGCCAGAGATCTCAGGGAGGAGCAGCCACAGCTGGCGTGTCCGTGACAGGCAGGAGGCGAGAGGCACCACAGGGACCAGCGGGGAGAGGTGCCGAGGGCGGTGGGGAGAGCTGATAGATCCCCGACATGGTTTTGTATAGGGACATGGGCACCGGTCTGTGAACCGGTTGTATTGATAGAGGCCTGCGTGCCTACACTTATTCATTGTTTTGATTCATTTATTTATTACATACCGGCCTGCGAGCCGAGTACGGGTTGTATATTTGATACCGGCCTGCGAGCCGAGTATATTTTTTGATATGAGAGACCGGCCTGCGAGCCGAGTCGAGATTTTTGGTAGGTATTGCGGCCTTCGTGCCGGCTTTGGTATATGTATGAGATCACAGAGGCCCCGATGTAGGGCACATTGTATTTTTGAAAACTGGTGTATATATATAGAGACGATGTTTTGATCCACATGCAGTGTTCAAAAATGTGTTGAAATATGTGGTTAATGGTTTGGTAATAGATAGAATGTGTGATGAGTTTAATTGACATGTTGATAGATGGATGATGCTGATGTTTTTGTTTGTGTTGTACGTATATATGAATGATCAGGTTATGTGATGAATTGGTGGTTTTGTGACATTGTGATATATGTAACTGATGAGTTGGATCCAAATGATGTATAGATTGATAGTTTCTTGATATCCGTAGTTGATGGTTTGTGTATTTGTGTAAATAAATGATATTTAATGAAAATGTAATGTTATATGTGGTGGATGAACAAAATGTGGTATAATCTGTGTGGTTTATGCAGGAAAAGAGGCGGGGCGCGACAAAAATTTAGGTGAGAAATGAAGAAAAGAACGCTGTTTGAGAAAAGATAGGTGTTGTAACCGATATCGGTTAGGGTAACCGATATCGGTAGCTAATATGACCGATATCGGTTATAGTAACCGATACCGGTTATTTAGGTATGAGCTTTTCTAAAAATAGAAAAGCTAGGGTGGCAACTTAAGTTTTAATTTTAGAGCCATGCAAGAGGTTAAATATGCGAACGCGACGCTTTTTGACGACTGAGACAGGTATTTGCATGAGAGATTTGGGTGAGAAGGAGAAAAGAGACAAGGAAAGTAAATGTGATCCGAGGTTCAGAAGGCAGAAAGACAAAGTTGAAAAAGGGGGGTGATCATGGCAGAACGAGCAGAAGCATCCAGCAGGCAAGGACATGAGGGAAGACAAGGGCCACCTCAAGCTGCTGCAACCCAAGAGGTATTGTTTTGTTTGTGATTTGACTATTGCATGTTTCGTGAATAAGATGGGGGGAGAGTAGGTGGGTAGATATGAGAAAGAAAACATGATGACAAGGGTTGCAGGTGAGGTAAGTGTTACAGGGTAGGCAATCAGGGGTTCCAGGTATGTTTGTATGTATAAAAATGAATAAACGAGCAAATTATTGTCGTAGGTGGTTGTTTTTAGGGAAGGTGTATAAAATTGACAGTGACCGGTAGTGGTTAGGGAGAACCGGTATCGGTTATTCAACCGATATCGGTTATGTATAACCGGTACTGGTTACTGGAGAAATTTCCAGAATGTTTGAAAAAGACCCTAATGGATTGAATGGTTGTTTGTTGTTTTGGTGTATGCAGGGCAGAGGCAGGGTTGAGGATGAATGATATTGTGCCAGCGCTGTTGTCACGAATCCGAGCGGATGTAACACCAGCGGAATGGACATTGATAAATCGTTTGGGGTTAAGTGGAATCCGTTATTATTCACGAATCGCACGTAACCATGGTATGTTACAGGTGCTGATTGAGAGATGGAATCTTGAGACAAATACCTTCTATCTGCCGACAAGTGAAATGACAGTAACTTTGGAAGATGTGTTTTGTATATTGAGACTCCCTATTACAGGAGAACCAGTATATCAGGCACTACCTAGCATGGGGCGGGCAGCGATAACAGAAGTGTTTGGTCCATATGCACGAGACTTAACACAGCGAGGTTTGTCATTCACATATGGGGTAATGTATGCATCACACCCTGAGGAGACAAGGTTAGCAGTGATATTAATGATAGCGGTAGGGTATTATGCGTTACCGAGGGCAGAAGGGGGAAGATTTCCAAAGGCATTGATGGGTGTTATTTGGGAGATGATAGAAAGGAACGTGACTTTTGCATGGGCACCTGCATATTTGGTGGAGCTATACAGGGGTTTATGGGCTTGTAGGCGAAATCACAGGACAACGTTGGATTGCTCATACTTATTACACTGTTGGGCCTATGAGCACATTGTTTGTGTGCGACCAATAGGCTGATCCATCCAGGCAGGAGAGACCGGAGTACAGAGGTTGGGATTCCGACGATGGGTCCAGACAGAACAAGAGGCAAGATCTCAGGCCGTGCCGGGTGACATTGAGTATTACAGGCAGGTATGGGAGAGGTTGACGGTTGCGGATATCTGTTGGAGGCCCTACGGGAACTATATGGTAACTGAGAACATAGCTGAGGAGTTGAGAGGTGTAGAGCGAATGAGGTGGATCGCGGGGCACAGGCCAGGTGAATATGAGAGGATTCCTATAGATCGCGTGCGGCGACAATTTGGATTTGTGCAGGAAATACCACAGGCTTATAGACCATATATGAGGATCGATGCCGAGGCAGCATTCTCACCACCCCGGCCAACACCTCCAGAAGGGCCCGAGGAGATAGCTGCCGATCGCAGTGTAATGGATGCAGAGAATGATAGAGGCCTATAGATTATGGTGGGTAGCAGAACTGCGAGGTGTACGTGAGCACCCTGACATAGCGGTGATTACAGCAGAGAGGGATCATCTGCAGCGTTTGGTTCAGCAGCTCCAAACGCAGGTGAATGAGACAAGAGGATTGTTAGTGGTTGCGGAGTCACGGGCGGCGAGACTAGAGGCTGGAGTTCTCCATGCGAGAGGGCGTATTCATATGTTACAGGAGAGATTGGCAGATCAGTGGGCGGGTACCAATAGCCGCTGTACCTTTGAGGACAGAGAGGCCGGGCGAGAGGGGTCGACGATCACGATCATCACCTAGGTCGGGATGAGGCGTGAGGGTCTAAATAAATGTTAGCAAGGTATGAGGAATAAATAAGAGATACCGACCTGCGTGTCGATGATATAGAAGATGTATTTGTTTAACATCTAAATAAAACTGAGATATGTATGTTGATTTGCGTTATAATAATAAGAATGATTGTCGGTGTTTTGATTTTCGGTGTTTTGAAAAAGGATCAAAGAGGAATGTGATTAAAATAGAAATACACCAAAATATTTATATTTACCACACATGATAGGTTATGGTAGGGGATGGTCGAGCTAACCTTGGGAGACCCCATGTCTCCGAAGTGCTGCCTACATAGCCCATTGCACAAAGCAAGGAAGGGCCTCAGACCGATGTAGTTCTCCCTTAGGATCAGGGAGGGGTGAATTTTTGGTATGGTGTAGGTAATCGGGCGGTTTTAGTAAAAATTTGATGTTGGTAGGGTAATGTTGTTGGTGCTGGTAGGATAATGTTGTTGGTGTAGGTATAGGTAAAGCAAAGGTTAGCATACCCAAGTAGTAGGGAATAGTGTCCTGATTAAGATCAACACACAATTCTAGATGCGAGGCAAAGCGGAAAGAGTGCTCCGTCGGTGAAAAGAGCTAAACAAACCACACAACGTAGAACGAGCCTGAAGCCCTAAGTGTCGTGCATAGACGAGAAGTCCATAGTTGAAAAGAGTTGTATGATCACAATATATCAGGTGTACGTTACGTCCCTTGAGTTGAAACAAATGGTGAGATGAGGTGGATGATATAGCTGAGGTACAAAGAACTTGTTACAACGAAAGAGAACCTACCCTAAATAGACAAGTCCATGACCCAAAAAGTTCGTTTGAATGAGGCTTTATTTTATTGAATATAGACTGATCGATGCGGGAAGTCTACCAGGGATATTGATTGTTTTATTCTTGAGGTCTTTCATGAAGCTGATCAATGCGAGAAGCTTCTGATAAAGGCTGACTGTGTATAGCTGTCCTTCGAGGGAGCAGTCTTTTTATAGTAGCAGATATAATTGTAATGCATAGCTGTCCTTCGGGGGAGCAGTCTATATATAATAGCGGCAATAATTCGGCATATAGCTGTCCTTCGAGGGAGCAGTCTATATTTAATTTAAATGACTAGATGTGCATTTGGCGTGAAGCATCTAGTTAGTAGGAAGTTTGACTCAAGAAAATCCCAG
>JAHRHJ020001394.1:0-7500 GCA_019776745.2 Taxus chinensis
TTTGTGTTTTTGTTTGTTTGGTCACTTTTGTGCGTGTTATCTATCTGTGTGTGTTTTTTTTTGTGTTTCTATGCATTGTCCTGTGACTAGTTCCGTGTGCCCTGTGTTGGTGCGTCTCGTGGTGGTTTGTGCCTGTGCGCGTGCATGTGCATGTGCATGTGCGTTTGCGTGTGTGTGTACATGTGCATGTGCATGTGCGTGTTCGTTTTCATGTGCATGTGCGTGTTCGTGTGCATGTGCGTGTTAGTGTGCGTGTGCATTTCATAGGTTGTGTGTGTGGGTGTTTTTTTAATGTGGGCGTTGTGTGGTGCTTTATGCGTGTGCGTGTTCGCATGTGTGTCGTGTGGTTTGTTTGTGTGCATGTGCATGTTGTAGGTGGTGTGCATGTGCCCGTGTGCGTTGTTCGGGGCAGGTGTGCCTGTGCATTGTCCATATTTTGCTGTGATTGTGCTTGTTGTGTTTGCCCTGTGTGTTTTCTTTTTGCGTGTGCGTGTGCGTGTGTGGTTGCATGTGCGTGTGTGTGTACTGTTTTGTTCGTGGCGTTGTTTGTTCATGTGGGAATTTGTGTGTTTGTGCGTGCGTGTGGTGTGTGTGCATGTGCTGTCTTTCCCTGTTTTTCTTCGTTCGTATTTCTTTTTATTTTTTGGGTTTTTTTTGCTCTTGTTTCTTCTCCGTTTTGTGTTTGTGTGTTGCGTTTGTGGTGTGCATGTTACTTGGTCCTGTTCGTGTGTGTTACGTTTGTGCTGTCCGTGTATGTGGTGCCCATATGCGTGTGCGTGTGGGTGTGCGTGTTCGTGGTGCATGTGTACGTGTCTGCATGTGTGCGTGTGTGTGTGCGTGTGTTTGTGTGTGTCTCCGTGTGTGTTTGTGTGTGCATGTGTTTGTGTGTGTCTTCGTGTGTGTTTGCGTGTGTGTGTGCGTGTGCGTGTGTGTTGCGTGTGCGTGTGCATGTGCATGTTCGTGCGTGTGCATGTGTGCGTGTGCGTGTGCGTGTGCGTGTGAATGTCCCTATGTGTGTGCATGCGCATGTGTGTGTCTGCTTGTGTAGGTGCATGTGCAGGTACTTGTGCATGTGCGAGTGCATGTGTGCGTGTGCATGTGTCTGTGTGTGCATGTTCGGTTCCTTGTAAACTTGGTCCCTGTTGATGCTCGTAAATTTCGTTTTTGTCTTTTTTTTTGTGTGTTTCCTTTTTTGCTTGTGCGTTGTTTCGTTCTTTTTTTTGTGCTTTTTCTTTGTTTTTTGTGTGTGTGTGCGTGTGCGTGCACGTGTACGTGTGCGTGTTCGTGCATGTGCATGTGTGCGTGTGCGTGTGCGTGCGCGCGTGTGTGTCTATGTGTGCGTGTGCATGTGTAGGTGGCGTGTTTAGTTTCGGTTTGGCGGGTATGCTAGTGGCATGTGTGCGTTTTCGGTGTGCCTGAGGCATGTGTCCTGTGGTGTGCGGTGCGTGTGCGTGTGCGTGTGCCGTGTGCGTGTCTTTTGTCTTTGTTGTTGCGTGTGCGTGTGCTTGGTGTGTGTTTCTTGTGATGTTTTTTGCCGTTTTTGTGCGTGCATTTTTGCGTGTGCGTGTGCGTCCGCGCGTTGTGTATCTATGTGTGCGTGTGGTTCTGTGTATGTGCGTGTGAAGTTCAGGTGTGCGTATGCGAGTGCAGTGTGCGTGTTGCGTGTGCGAATGTGCATGTGCTTGTGTTCGTCTGGTTCGTGGTGGCGTGTTCGTTGCGTTGCGTGTGCTGTTGCGTGTGCGTGTTTGTGTTTGCGGTGTGGTGTTGCTTGTGCGTGTTTTTTCTTCGTGTTCTTGTTTTCAAGCTTGTTTGTTTTTTTCTTTTTCTTTTTTGTATTTCTTGTACCTGTTGCTTTTTCCTTTTCTTGTTTTCATTTTATTTTTTCTTTTTTCTGTTTTTTTTTTGTTTGCGTGGCGTGTGCATGTGCATGTAGTGATTGGGGTGCATGTGCGGTGTGTGCGTGTGCGTGTTGTGCGTGCTTGTGCGTGTGCGTGTTTGTGTGGTGTGTGCGTGTGTGTGTCGTGTGCGTGTGCCTGTGCGTGTTGTGTGGTGTGTGTGTGCGTGTGGCCGTGTCTGTGTGCGTGTGCCTGTGTGGTTGTTCTTGTGTGTTTTCTGCTTTGTTTATGTGTCTAAGTGTGCGTGTGGCGTGTGCGGTGCGTGGCGTGTTTGCGTGGCCTGTTCGTGGAGTGTCTGTCTGTGAGTGGCGCGTGCTATGTGTGTGTTGTGTGTTTTTCGTAAGAACTGCATGTGCTTGTGCCTGTGCGTGTGTGGGTGTGCGTGTCATGTGCGTGTGTGTGGCGTCCTGTTGTGTGCGTGTTCGTGTTCGTATTTTTGTTCTTTCTTTTCTTCTCTTCTTTCTCTTCTGCGTGGGCGTGGTGTGCGTGGGTGTTCCACTCATTTGCTTGTGTTTTGCTTTTGTGTGTCTGTGTGTGTGTTTTTACTTGTTGCACTTTGTGCTTTTGTTTTTGGGTTTTTTTTCATGTTTTTTTTCTTTTCGTTTGCATGTCGTGTGCGTTTGCGTGGTGCGTGGCTGGGTGTGTGTTTGTGTGTGCAATTTTCGTGTGCGTTTTCGTTTGTCTGTGTGTGTATTTGTGTTCACTATTTCGGTTTCGTTTTGTGTCTTTTGCGAATTTTTTGTTTTATGCTTTTTCCTATTGTGTGTGTTGTGCGTGTGCCTGTGTGGCCGTGTGTGTTGCATGTCTGTGTTCGTGTGCCGTGTGCGTAGTGTGTGTTGCGTGTGCGTGTGCGTGTGTGTGTGCGTGTGCTTCTTGTGCATTTTCGTTTATTTCTTCTAACGTGTTGGTGCGTTTTCTTTTTTGTTTTTTTTTTCCTGTTCTATTTTTTTTCTTTTTTTTATTTGTTTTTTTTTTCGTTTTTTTTGTTTTTTTACGCTTTTTCTTTTTTTTTTTTTTTATACTTTTTTTTTGGTTTTCAGTTTTTTCTCTTTTTTTATCTTCTTGCTTGGGGTTGTCTTTTTCTTGTTCTTGGTTTCTTGGTCTGTGTGTTTGTTGTGTGTGTGTTGCAGGGCCATTGAGTGGTGAGGCCCTGTGCAGGTCTTGTCCCCCTTGTGATCGTTTTCTTTGCGTGTGTGTGTGTTTGTGCGGGTGGGCGTTTGCAATGTGCATTTGTGGTTGTGATGTGCGTCGCGTGTGCATGTGCATGTTGCGATGTGGCGTGGTGCGTGTGCATGTGGCGTTGTGGTCTGTGTGCGTGTGTATGTGTGTGTGCATGGGTGTGTGCGTGCAATGTTTGTGTGTCTACTTTGCGTGTTCATTGTAGGATTTTCTTTTTCATTTGAGTGTTTTCTTATTTGTGTTCATATGTTTCTTTTTCTTTTTTTTTTTTCGTTTTATTTTTTTTTTCTTTTTTCCTTTTTCTTTTTCATTTTCGTTTTTTCTGTTTTCATTTTTGCTTTTCTCTTCTTTTTCTTTTTGTGCGGGTGTGTTCAAGCATGTGTGTGGTGTGTGTGTGTGTGTGAGTGCGTTTGCATGTGCGTGGGCGTGGGCGTGTGCATTTGTGTGTGCGTTTGCGTGTGCGTGTGTGTGTCTACGTGTGAGTGTGTGTGTATGTGTTTCTGCTTTGCGTGTGGCCTGGTGCATGTGTGTGGGTTCGAAGTTGTTCGTGGTCCTTGCGTGTGCGTGTGCGTGTGTGGTGTCTGCGTGTGGCGTGTGTTCGTGTGCGTGTGCATGTGTGTATCTCCCTGCTTGTGCGTGTGTCCGTTTGGAGGTGTACGTGCGTGTTGTGGGGTGCGTGCATGTGCGTCGTGCATTGTGTGTCTGCGTAGTGTTGCGAGTGTGTGTGTCCTAACGTGTGAGTGTGTGTGTGGGTGTGGTGTTGATGTCTGTGCGTGGCGTGGCATGGTGCTGCGTATGTGGGTGTGCATGCGTGTGGGCGAGTACGTGTGCATGTGGGCATTTGTAATGTGCGTGTGCGTGGTGCAATGCCGGTCTGTGTGTGCGTGTTCGTGTGCTTGTGCGTGTTGCGTGTGCGTGGCGTGTGCGTGTGCGTGTGACATGTGCGTGTGTGTGTTCATGTTCGTGTGCGTTTTTGGGGTGTGCCTATGCGTGTGCCTGTGGGTGTGCGTGCGTGTGGCGTGATGGCGTTTGCATTTGTGGTGTGCAAGTGTGCTGTGCTTAGTTGTTTGCCTGTGTGTGTTCGTGTTCGTTTTGCGTGTCTGTGTCTGCGTGTGCTTGTGCTTGTGTGCGTTTGCTGTGCCGTTTGCGTGTGGTTTGCGTGTTTTTTGCTGTGTGCAGCTGTTTTTTTTTTTCATGTTGTCTGCGTTTTCGTTTTCATTTGTTTTCCTTTTCCTATTTTTGTTACTTATTTTTTTCGTTTGTATGTACATTGCTGTGCGTGTACGTGTGTGTGTGTGTGGTAGGGGCATTTACGTGTAGTGTTTGCAAAATGTGCGTGGGCGGTGTGGGTGTCTGCGTTGCGTGTGCGTGTGTGTGTCCGCGTGGCATCTTGTTTGCATTGCGTGTGCGTGCGTGTGTGTGTGGTGTGTGTGCATGTGCTTTTGTGCGTTTGTGCGTTTGCGGTGCGGCATTGCGTTTTCGTTTCGTGTGCGTTGTGTGTGTAGGTGCGTATCTTGTTGCGGGTGCGTGTGTGACTGCGTATGCGTGTGTGTGCGTGTGCGTGTGCGTGTGCGTGTGTAGGTGTGTCTATCTATGTGTTTTGTTGTGTGTGTGTGTGTGTGTGGATTGTCCTGTGAGTGTGCAAATGGGCCTTGTTGGTGCGTGTGCGTGGTGCTTGTGCTGTGCGGTGGGCTTGTGCATGTGCCTGTTTGTGTGGCATGTGCTTACATGTGCATGTGCATGTGCGTGTTCATGTTTCCGTGTGCGGGGTTTCGTATCATGTGCGTGGGCTGATTCGTGTGCATGTGCGTTTCGTGTGTCCTGTGCATGTCGCGTGTGCATGTGCGTGTTCGTGTGCGTGGGCATATTCCCCCTCGTGTGCGTGTGTGTGGGTGTGTTGGTTGTGTGTGGGCCGTGTGCGTGTGTGTTGCGTGTGCATTGCGTGTGCGTTTGCGTGTTGCATGTGTGGTGGTGTGTGTGGGTGTGGCGTGTTCATGGGGTTGCGTTTTTCGTGTGTGTGTATGTGTGTGCATGTGTGTTTGTGTGTGTCTGCGTGTGCGTGTGTGCGTGTGCGTGTGCGTGTGAGTGTGTGTGTCTGCATGTGTCCGTGTTGATGCGTGTGCGTGTTCTTGTTCATGTGCATGTGTGTGTGTGTGTAGGTGCGTATGCTTGTGCGGGTACGTGTGTGTGTGCGTATGCGTGTGTGTGTGATGTGTTTTTGTTTGTGTGTGTTTTTGTTGTGTGTGTGTGTGGGTGTGTGTGGCGCCTCGCCTTGCTCCCCTCTCTCTTTCTTTTTTCTATCTTTGTTTTTTTTTTTTTTTTTTCTCTTCATTTTCCTTTCCGTGACTGTGCGTGTGCCTGTGTTGGTGCGTGCGCGTGTGTGTGTGCCTATGCGCGTGCGTGTGCATGTGCATGTGCATTTGCGTGTGTGTGTACATGTGCATGTTGTCATGTGCGGTTTTTGGTGCTTTTTCTTGTCTTGGGGCCGTTTTCTTAGTATCTTTTTTTTTTCTTGTCTTTTTGCGTTGTTGCGTTTGCGTGGTGCTTTTCATGTGTGTGTGTGTGTGGGCGTGTGCGTGTGCGTGTGCGTATGCGTGTGCGTGAGCGCATGTGTGTGCGTGTGTGTGTCTATGTGTGCGTGTGCATGTGGAGGTTGCGGTGCAGTGCGTGTGGGTGCGTGTGCGGTTCATGTGTTCGTGTTGTTTGGGCAAAAAAAACCTGTGTCATGTGTGCAGTGTGGGTTGTGCGTGTGTGTTTATATGTGTGTTTTTCTTTTTCTTTGTGCGTGTGGCGTGTGCGTGTGTGTGTTGCATGTCCTGGTGTGTGCGTTTGTGGTGTTCTTGTGGCGTGGTGGCATGTATATGGTGTCCTCGGTTTGCCGTGCGTGTGTGTTTTATGGGTGTGCGTCTATCCATGTGTCTACGGTGTGCGTGTTGTTTTGCGTGGTGTTTGTTGTTTGTCTCCGTTGTGTTTGTGTGTGCTTTGTTTGTGCCTGTGCTTGTTCCTTTTTTCCTGTGCGGGTGCGTGTACGTGTGCCTAGTCGTGTGTTGTGGTTTATGTTCGTGTGCCTTGTCCGGTGTGCATGTGTGCGTGTGTGGTGTTTTTGCGTGTGTTTGTGTGTGTCCTCCGTGTGTGTTTGTTGTGCATGTGTGTCTGCATGTGGTTTGTGTGTGTTCTTCGTGTGTGTTTCTTGTGTTGTGGTTTCATGTGCGTGTGCCTGCGCATAGTGTTGTGTGTGCATGTGTAAGGTGCATGTGCAGGACTTGTTGCCTGTCGGGTGCTGTGGATGGCGTGTGCAGTGCTGGTGTGTGTGCGTGTGCGTGTGCGTGTCTGTGTGCATGCGCGTGTGCGTGTGCGTGTGTGTCTGTGTGTGTGTGTGTCCGTGTTTGCGTGTGCGTGGGTGTGTCGGTGTGCGTGCGTGTTCGTGTGTGTGTGTGTGTGTGTGCGTGTGTGTGTACGTGTTACGTGTGCCGTGTTCGTGCAATGTGCATGTGTTCCGTTGTGCGTGTGCATGTGCGTGCGCGTTTGTGTTCTATGTTTGCGTGTGGCATGTGTAGGTGTCGTGTGCAGTTTACGTGTGCTATGAGGGTGCATGTGTGCTGTTTCGTGTGCGGTTTGCAATGCATTTGCGTGTGCGGTGCGTGTGCGTGTGTGTGTGTGCATGTGCAGTGGCGTGTGTGGTGTCTTGCGTGGCGTGTGTGCGTGTTGTGCGTGCCGTGTGGTGTGTCCTTGCTTGTGCTGTTTGCGTGTGTGTGTCTGCGTGTGCGTGTGTGCGTGTGTGTGGTCCCTGCGTGTGCGTGTGTTTGCGTGTGTGCGTGCGTTGTGGGTGGTGCGGCAATGTGTGAGTGCGTGTGCATGTCCCGTGTGCGCCGGAGTGTTGCATTTGAGTGTGCGTGTGCATTTGTGTGTCGCGTGTGCGTGTTGCATGTTCATGTGGTGTGGGTATGTGCAATGTGCGTGTGTGCGTGTGCGTGTGCGTGTGCTGTAGCGTGTGCGTGTGCGTGTGTGTGTGTGCGTGTCTGTGTGTGCATGTGCTGTGTGTGTTCTTTGTGTGTTTTTAGCTTGTGTGTGCTTGTGTGTTCGTGTTGTGTTGCGTGTGCGTTTGCAGGTGGTGTGTGCGTGATTGGTCTCCTGTGCGTGTGGCGCCGGCATATTATGTGTGTGTTCGTCTGCGTGTGCCTGTGCGTGTGCGTGTGCGCGTGCATATATGTGTGTGTTCGTCTACGTGTGCCTGTGGCTGTGCGTGTGTGGGTGTTCGCGTCATGTGCGTGTGTGTGGGCGTGTGCTTTGTGCGGCTTTGTGTGCGGTGTTTCCCTGTTCGGATTGTGTTTTCTGCGCTTGTGCGTGTGTGCGTGTGTGTCATCCGCATGTGTGTGTGTGTGTGCGTGTGTGTTCTGAGTGTGTGGTGTGGTTTACGTGTGCATGT
>JAHRHJ020001394.1:15000-17500 GCA_019776745.2 Taxus chinensis
GCGCGTTTATGTTTAACCTGTAGCTTCTGTCCATGATCTGCGTGTGCAATGTAGCGTTTAAATGTAACATCCCCATTTTAAGATACTAGAACAAGGGAAGTATTCAGTTTTTTTTTTTTTGCATAAGCGTACTTAGAGAAATCACAAATGAATTACAATAATAACAAACGCACGTTAAAATCATTTAATAATTGTTCTCTGCCATCAAGATACAATGCAAACACATTTGTAACACACCTCATTTCATTCATTTTAAGCTAATCAAATACATGTTCCATGCATTCGCATATTTTACAATACTCAACAGCAAAAGAAATCTTTCATTCAATCCTATTAACAGAATCAAGCTATGAATTCATCATAAATGACTAAATTAAACTGCTGAACATCATATCATGATCTGCGTGAGTTTACCAACGGCATCCATCAATTCAAAAATTGTCAATAACCGATCCTTCATGTTCGTTTGTGAATAGTATATTATATATACCATTCTCTAAAACCGTTGCTGGTCCACCAATTGATCCATTTAACAAGCCTGTTTATATAAATCATCTTCAAATTACTTAAATCAGGCTAATCATCCTATATGTTAGAGACTAAGAACATATGAATACAACCATTCTAAGACAACAAAACTCCTACAAGAATGTTTCTAACAATTTCTCAAAGGCAGTTAAAACATTCAACAAGCTCACTGTCTTAATTCTTTTATCATCATAACACATTTCAATGGTATTGACAAGTATACCTATTTATACAGCAACACACATTTTATACCAGTCTCTCCATACAATACCACAGTTTATTCTTGTTATGCCCTTACCGTAGAGATCGCAAAAGGATGCAAGAAGAAAGCACACAAGGTTTCCTGACTAGGAGAGAGAGAATTTTCCTATTCAACTTATTATACATCAACATATAAATTACAGTCTAGAAGAAAGAAACAGAGTCCATCAGAATTCCTAAATCAATAATGTTCTGGACTGTACCGACTCCTTTAGAATAATGCAAATACATTTACGCATGCGACTAAACAGTCGAGATTACAAGAAGAACTACAGTTCCATCTAAATCCAATTATAAAAATCACCTGTAGCTATTAAGCAATACAAGAGCTCTCGCGACAAGCAATAGTAAGTAATCCAACCATAACAGACTCAACAATTCTTTTTCATATCATTCATCAACATGAATATACCCATCGCCATTGTTTAACATGGCACAGCTAGGAGCTTTTGTATCACAGTCAGCCACGAGACTAGATAACACTTAAAACAAATGACGTTCCATATGCAAATACAATGATATTCACACTAAGTCTAAACACAAACATGCACAGCTTCATTCAACTGAATCAAATCCCTATGATTGTACAACAAGGACTTATATTAGAAGTCTGATTTCAAGAAGAATAATCACAACAAGGTCTTCATAAGAAGCCGAATTCCATATCAATAATTTCCTCAAAGTTTCATCCAAGTCGAGCTACTACGAAATCAACAGGGTCTCAAACAGAGTCAAGTTGGTAAAGAAAACCCATCCTTTAATTCCACAGAAGAACTGAATATCACACAACAATGAAAGGAGTCTTATAGATTAACAAGTCGAATTCATACGAAACTCGCAACATATCAAGGACTCCAACAATCAAACCAACAGTCTACACAACTACTTCTACAAAAGTTAAACTTCTACAGAAGTCGTGAATTACAAGACAACATATTAAGGACTCCAACAGAATCAATATCAATAAGTATTCACAACAAGCTTATACAGAAGTCGAAACATAGTTACATTTCAAGGACTCCAACTGAGTCAACGAAACCAACAGTATTCACAACTAAGCGTTTCATACAGACAAAATACTAGTTAATTTCAAGCAACTCTCAACTAAAAACAGAAGTCGTAACAGTATTCGCATTTCAAGGATTCACAATAGTCATCGCAACTAAGCAACAGTATTCATAACTAAACTTCTACAGAAGTTGAAATACAAGATACATTTCAAAGACTTCAAGTCGATACCAACAGTATCAACTAAACAACAGCATTCACGAACTAAGCTTACAGAAGAAGACGAAAACATACGAAACATTAAAAGGACTCCCACAGAGTCATTTTCATATATAATCCCTGAAAACTTTCAAGGGAGACTAACCCAAAATTGCAAACACAGTAAGGATTTCTACAATAGTCACATTCAAGTAGTATAATCACAGCAAGCATTCCAACCAGAAAGGAACTTAAAGTATTCTAGCAAGATTCAACAGGATTCACATCAACAATAAAAGCACAGCCGGTCTGTAATCGAAATGAAACCAAAAGGAAGAATAAATACAGTAACCATTCCAACAAGGTCTTCTAAAACCCTGAGATTCCTAATTCCACAGGAAAAGAAGAACCAATACATTGCTTCAAACCAACTGAACTGAAATCACCTGAACAGAGTTGTTTTAATGAAAGCATTTGGAGTAAAGCAAGATTTTTAAAATTCAGG
>JAHRHJ020001395.1:0-24614 GCA_019776745.2 Taxus chinensis
GTTCAAGATAAATATTCTCAGTGAAGCTTGTAGCAAGTTGAGAGAATCCAGAGATCAGTTGATTTACGCCTCCAGTGATATTGAAGAAGATTTTTTCAAGATCTTTCCCAAATTATTATATGAAGGCTCAGCCATTCTACCTACTAATGGTATCTATAAAAAAATTTAGGAATCGATTGAGTAGGAACCAACTTCCATATTTGACCTAAGTGTCATTGATAAATTTATAAAGATTGAGAATGTTTTGGAATCTCTGAGAAAAATTAATAAGAGATTGAATAAACTTCTTGGCAATGCAAGTGACACACAGGAAACTTGAGAGGTTTTAAGTGATTATTCTAGTGCACCAGATGAAGCTGAAATGCAAGACATAATCCAGAAGTTTCAAGAGTTTCAAGACAAGAAGGATTCACTGGAAGAAGACAAGGATGACGAAACAGAATAAGAAAATGATGTTACATGTCATTTCCTTCCAAAAATAGACATGTCTTTTTCATTTCCATTTTGTCACGTAGGAATTAAATTTTGACTTGGTCTCCTGCATGAGAGTCAAGTAAAATAGGACTCTTATTAAATGGCTATTTTCTAGGATTTTATCCTATTTTCTGTCTTCCCTTTTTATTATAAATAATGGATTCTTATGCATTCCAAAGGGTTGATATTTTTGGAATATTGAGAACTATTTTAAAGAAGAAAAACTTTGTGTTTTCTTTTAATCATTTGAGGAATAGAAACCGATGTAATTTTACAAACATTGTGTTGTGAGATTCGTCTCTCTTAAGATAGTGTTCTTATGTTTAGAATCTTAAGATATTATTTTTTTAGCATTCTAGATTATTTTAATTGTTTCAAACATTATATTTGTTATCTAGAAGTTGTATGATTATTTCATGATCTGTGTTTGCTCAAAATAAAATACATTCCCCTCATTTCCTTTTCATTATGTTTCTTCTAAAATAATAATTTCCTTTTTGATCCATTCCATTTCTAAAAATTACAACATCTTCACCTAGTGTGGATATGGATTTCAGGATTATATCCCAACCCCAATGGTTAGAATAGTCTGAATATTGTATGTATTATTTCCACCTTGTGTTTTAAATTAGTAATAAATAAGTAGCATCACCTATCTTTGAGGAGGGATTTAATCCCATGTACTGTGGTTGAACCTCATATTTTGGCTTGACAAAACATTCAACCAACAATAATGACTGAGATGGGAAAGCGGTGAGTGAGGTGACTTGTCAGGGTCAGGGAGCATAATTGTGGTGGAAAAGGTGGTGTTTTGGTGAGCTTGGTTAGGGATTAAGGGTGTAACATGGGGCTCGAGATGAAGTTTCCATGGGTAATATGGTAGGGGTATGGGCTTAGAGAGTCACTATTATGACATGCTGGGATGAGTAAAGAAGGGTTGGGGATGGTGTGTATGAGATTGCCAATATGGGCATGGGTTGGGAGGGAGTGGAGAGTTAGGAAAGTTGGCTGAGTTGTAGGGAGAGAAAAAGGGTAGCGTGAGAGGAGGGTGACTCAGAGTCACATCCGTGACTTGGGCATGTGGAGCTGAGTTGAAACTATGACTCAATGAGGGGGAGAGTATATGAGGTGAAGGGGCGTGAGGGATAGTGAGGATCGGATGGTAAGAAGGATGATGGAGGGTTGGGGACAACAAAAGAGTCATGACCATGAGTGAGAATAAGGTTGGGAGGGGAGTCGTAGCTTTGGGGTAGTGGATAGGGGGTAGGTTGGAGTAGGTCATAAACATAATCAGTTTGTGAAGGGGTGAGATGGTGGTAGGAAGTAGACGGGGTAAGTTAGAGTTCTTAGAGTGGGTTATAGGCATGACCTGCTAGATAATAAAGTGAACTGGTAGGTTATGGAACAAGTATGTGGTGCTAGGAGAAGGTGATGTGGGGTGTGTAACCTAAGTATAGGATGATAGGAGTGTTTATCATGGGTGAGGCTGAGTGAAGTAGAGAAATATATGTGGTAATGACTAGGAGGAAACCAGCGTGTATCCCAGGTATGAGTGTGAAATATATATTGAGGCATGGTGGAGAGGAGGACTCATTTTTTCATGTGGAGACCAGAGGATAATGAGGTGGATTTTAAATAACACATGCTCATGAGCAATTCAGAATGATGAAAAGAACCACCCAATCATAGGTAAGCATAGCTCTTGGTATATTTTTTATTTTTATGATCACTTATGATTTTTATTGATTTTGGAGGTTGTTGCGATAGGCCTGCTACTGTGTCACATCTTCCCCACAACCTTGTTGGGACTGGTCTACAACCACAAGAGCTAATATTATGAGGGTGAGGTGATGGATTATATGATAGATGAGGGGTATGATTTGGGTATATAGAATTTGTCTCTATTGATGTTACAGTATAGATTTTCTAGTTTGACATATAGATTATGGAAAGATATGACACAACTAGAGATGGAGATATTAGAGAGTGTGGGGCTATGTTATATTACATAGATTGAGTGGGTGAGGATGGTAAAATGTTTATTGAATTATCTGATGGATAGATGGGATAGTGATACCAATACTTTTCATCTGGTGACTAGTGATATGATGATCACTCTTGAGTATGTATAGAGGATATTTTCTATTCAATTGAGGGTGAGCATGTGGTGTCATTGATAGAAATTACTATGAGATAATGTATATTCTGGAGATTAAACGGGCCTTTGGATGAGGGGATTGAAGTGGAGAGTGAAGGATAATGATATCATGAGCTTTATGATTAGGGTGTAGGTACATGGTTCATGACATATTTGTGTAGTCTTATTTGTAGTATTAAACTACCAAATTCATCAGGTTACACATTCCCGTGGGGTCTAAGTGAGGTATTGGTAGAGAATATAGAGCATGGGATATTATATTCATGGGGGAAGGTACTAATCATACATACGTATTTAGAATTACAGTAGTATAAAAATCAGTTGAGAGTGAGATTTATCACAGAAGTGTTGTTACGGGTGTGGGTGTGGGAGCATATAGTAGTGGATAGGGCACGTGGGTTACCTTATTCAATCCATGATTAGTTCTACCTGGAGGCACCCTTTTGTTTGTGATGGAGGGTGGATAGGGAGGTGTTTACACATAGGCCATATGAGGGTGTGATGGAGCACTACCATAAGATTCTAGTGAGTTTGGAGCCAAGTGCCATTAGATGGAGGCCGCATAAAGAGGTGGCAATATTTTTTGGATGTTGAGAGGATAAATTACAACTATGACGGGTGAGGAGCACTAAATGGGTGATTGGTAGGAGAGCACGAGAGATAGATCTATTTTAATATGAGTGTGTGATGAGGTAGCTTGGGAGTTTCTAGGGAGCACTACTATAAATTATTCCATACTCACACTTGAGTGGAGATGGGAGACCAGTACCATTGTATGAGGTGACAAGTGATGAGACTGATGCCCCAATAGCTATTTCCATAGGTGATGATACATGTACCACATGATATATTGATATTTGGTAAGCAGTGTATGGAAAAAGATGACATATAGTGGGAGTGGCTCCAAAGATGAGAGATCCATAGGATAGAAGTAGTATGAAGGATGATGATGATACATAAACAATAAAGATAGACAAGATAGAGGTAGGTGATACACTAGTACGGATCTAGAGGTGGTGAGTTGCGTAGTCAGAAAACATCAGTGCATGGAGGGTTAATGATGCCAAGGATGTGATAGAGATTTAGGAAGTATCGATGGTGGAGGATAGTGGAGGAGGGGTTAGGGTCGATGAGCTAGTAGCCAAGATTGATGGAGTGGAAGGGTGTCTAAGCGGTCGGAGGAGAGGAAAGGATATAGTAACATATACTGAGATGGGAGAGAGTTTTGGGTAGTGAGTGACACTAGAGCTACCATGTTGAGCTAGAGGTTGAGATGTAGAGAGTGTGGTGGAGTCAATATTGGCTTCTTTGGATGAGGTGATGGTAGAGTGGGATATATTACAAATAGATTTTATAAAGTTATAGAGGTTTCGTGATTTGGATTAAGTGTGGATTGATGATTTAGAGAGTTAGATACTAGTACATTCAGATACTATGAGACCTATAGATGTGGAGATGTTTGAGAGAATGAACATGCATTTAATCAAGTAGATCAAGTTATACAAGGAAATCATGATGGTAATCACCATAAGTAATGAATTATTATAAAGTGATACACAAGGATGGGATTTCAATCTTAAGAGGTATAAAAAATTTAGCCCTATATACTAGGGGGAAAGGTGTAGCTCCTTTAGGTGTGTGAATACTAGTACGCTATGACCTAAGTGAATAAGGGATTTTCATCTACCAATCCATGTGGGAAGCATTCAATTTTTTTTGGAGAATATTTTGAATGGTTTTATTAGAATCTTCTTCCTAACCATTAGCTTGCAAATAATATGGCTTGGAAAATCTATGTTTAATTTTGTACTTATCAGACAATTCCTTGACATATTTATTCTTGAACAAGATTCCATTTTCATAGATGATCTTAGATGGAATGTAAATAATAACAAATGATATGTTGGAAAATGAATTTGATAATTTGGGGTCATGTGGTAGGTGCAAGCGGTGCCTCTTCAACCCATTTTTTGAAGTATTCAATAGTAGTAATAATAAATGCATGAACATAAGAAGATAGTCGGGAAAATTTTCCCGTAAGGTCAAGTCCCCATTGGGAGAAAGGAAAAATGGACTTAAGGGAATAAAACTATTGTGTGGGAAGATGTGAGAGATTTGTACACTTTTGAGACTTCTTAGAGCATCAGAAATATGTGAATGGATCTTGTTCTAAATAATTCCAATAATAACCCATGTAGATGATACATTTTGTGATATCCATGCCACTAAAATAACCTCCACTTGTACCTTCATGCACTTCAGAAAGCACAACTATAACCTTTTGAGGTAATAAGGATCATAGTAATATACCAACATGACCATATTTAAAAAGAATATCTCTAATGAAAATAAAGTTAGTAGCTCATTGATGAAAATTACGCCATCTAGATTTATTAAGGCCATGTAGTATAGTATTGAATTTTAAATATGTAACAACTTCTTCATACTAAAGTTGTGGTAGTGTAGTTTAAATTTGAAAAATGTTGAGCATTTGAGTATGATCAAAGGATGGTTGTGTATGCAAATTAATAGGAACATGGATGATGTCAACTATTTTTGGTAAAGATATATGATCCTAAAGAGGCCATGGTGTCCACTAAGTGATTGGTAGAATGTGGTGTGGTCCCAATCTCAAAATGGGTAAAATGGGGGAGTAATGAATCAACAAGGACCTTGCATTATTGCAATGTGTCACTACAACACTATGAGGACCCTAGGATTTGATTGAAAAATAATTGAGAATCACCAAACATTCAAAATAATCTAATTGTAAGAGTAATAGCTAATTGAAGACCAATAATAAGGGCCTCGTACTCAACCATGTTCTTTTTACAAGGAAAAATAAGTTTTATTGAGAATGGGATAGAGGTTCCTCTCGGTGTGAAAAAAAATACTCATGTGCCTTTTCCTTGGTCATTTTTCGATCCATAAAAATGTAAAGTGATATAAAATTCCTTGTTGGCATCAATATAATCATCTCTTTCATATAAAATAAATATGGAATCATCTAGTACATCAAATTTGAGTGGTCTTGAATCAAGAAGAGGGGCTTCAGCTAACTGATCAGAAATCACTTGACCTGTAATAACATTTTCTGAAATAAAGTGTCACTAAAATTTGGTGATTGACATGATCCATTTATATGTATGACTATTGTGATGTGTTTCTCACCGTATAATATAAAGGATCCATTTTAGCAACAACATATGTCCTATGGTTGAGTATGTAATGTCATAATTGTTTTGTGAAGAACACTATGGCCAAACAAAGATTCTCTATTTGTGCATAGTTAAGATCATAAGTGAGGAGTGTGTGACTAATGCACTAGATGGTTGATTCAAAATTTTTATCATTTCATTAAGCTAACATACTTCCCAGAGTGAATTCAATAGAAACAATGTACAAACAGAATAATTGTTTAGGCCGTGGAGGTGAGAACAAAGGAGTGAGAAGATACTTATTAAGTTTTTCAAATGAAATGTGACATTCCTCCTCCAGTCAAGGGTAACATATTTTCTAACGAGTTTATTAAATGAATGGAAATGATCAGAATGTTACACAACAAAGCATGGAATAACTTGGATATTTCCTTGAAGGCTATGTAATTTTTTTATTTTTATAGGTAAAGCATGTCCACGATGGATTTAACCTTAGTTGGATCCACCTCAATGCCTCAATGTGACACAATGAAGCTAAGTAAATTTCCTCATGTTACTCCAAAAACAAATTTCTTAGGATTCAACCAAATTTTGTATTCTCAAAGGCATACAAATATTTTGCGGATAAATTTTATGTTTTTATAATGCATATTGGACTTGGTGATGAGATCATGAAAATAATATTCTACAATATCATGAATTTAGTCTTTGAATACATATGTCATAACACATTGATAGGTAGAACCAACATTTTTGAACCCAAACGGAATCACTTTATAGCAAAATGACCCCCAAGGAGTGGTAAAATAAGTCTTATATTGGTCTTTGGGAGAAATACTAATATGATTATAGCAGGAAAAACAAACAATAAAAGAGAACATATTGTGACCAACGGTGTTATTGACAATAGTATAAATATCTAGAAAGGGAAATTCATCCTTAAAACAAGCTTTATTGGCATCCAAAAATTCAATGTAAGCACACAATCCACAATTTTTTTTTCCCACGAGGACCTTGTTAGAGACCCATTTTGGATAGTTAATTGGTTGGATGAAACCCACATCAATAACTTTTTGCAAATCCTCCTAGAATATCATTGTGACATGTGGGTGCATCTTGTGTAAATTCTATTTGACAGGTTTTACCTTAGGTTTTAACACCAAATTGTGAATAATTAGATATGGATCCATTCCTTTCCTATCAACATATGTGCCAAGTTTGAGTGGCATTCAAGAAATGTTCCAGATTTAGATAAAATCATGAAAACTTGATGATCAAGGAACATATATTTTTGGATATAACACACATGAAATAGAATATCAAATATCATGCATGGATCGAGAAAATAATAGGATTAAACCATGTTTATTTATATGGATTTATATCTATTAGGCTTTAGAAAAGCATGATGATTTATAGTTACTTTTGTATGTACGCATGGCTATTTTGAGCATGCAACCTATTTTGAGAAGTGCATGGGCAGGTGAAGGGAAATTCCCCACCCCTATATATATATATTGGCTATCCATGTTTATTAGACATTGTGTATTAGAAATACATGTATTTACTGTTATGTTCTATGATATATTGTGCACACATGACTCTCTGCTGACTATTGTTATGTATTCAACTTCTGATATGTAATAATTTGGTTATTAATGGATCAATGTGGATGGATTCTGGTGATTGATATGTCTGAATATGTTGATCACATGGTGCAATTGATCTTACTTATTTGATCTATTATGTTTTCTTATTACATGTGTTTCCATTTCCAAGTTCATGTCATGATGTTTATAATGATCTAGATCTTGAATGTATGCTTTGATTAATAGTAATCATGAATATGCATGCTAACATCTTGAAAAATAATGCAAAGGAGGGACCTAGTAGATTCACATGCTTCAGGTGAGCATTCAAATTTTTCTGAATGAAGTGCTAGCGTGCATAACAATTAGGTGGAAATAAACAGACTACATTTTGGTTCCGTTTCCTGGACCTCTTTTCAAACTATCTACCAGGATGTTGCATGCAGATGGCATATCGATTGACTCTTGAGACTATTGAAAGTTGGGTTGAAGAAGGACAAGATAAGTTTTCTCAGAGATATAGTACTAGACCTGATTTCAATGCACACTGGCGGGTGGAAGACAACCTTTATGATGTACTTTATGAGACTTTCTTCAGCATCTTTCTAGTAGAATTGTATGAGTGGCTAGTAGCATATGCTCAAGGGAATAATTAGAGTTATAGGCCAAATTTGGATGCATGAAGGTTACTAGACATTTTTTGATGTTGATGTGGATTAGACTAGAGTTGTAGATCATTGGTGGGCTAGTGTGTTGTGCAATTTTACACTAGAGTATGGTATTTCTACTTATTTGTGTCTAAAGGAAGCTGAGTTTAGATTCTTGCATGATCCCCAGAGGATCATATTTGTGTGTTATACCCTTGGAAATTAAGATCTTGATGATAGAGCTAGATTTAGAGCACCTCCCTATGGCTAGCTAAATCCCCACCATGCATAGGGGTAGGAGTAGGTGTGGTGAAAGATGGTAGACCTAGCGGCAGAAAGGAAAAGAGAGAAAACCTGAATCAAATATAATAAAGCTCAAGAGAGGGAAATGATGCATGCAAGGGAAGTTGCAGAGGAAATGGAGTTGAGGAGAATGATGGCTCATGAAGTTTTTGAAATTCTTGTGGAAGATGAGGAGCTATACCATCAGGTACTCCCCACATTGGGTAAAGTGCAGTAGAGAATCCCCTTTGAGATTTGGATGAGAGCATGTCAGAGGAGATATTGAGGACCTAGGCATGCATCTGATCCCACCTAGCCACCTAGCCCTTGTGCATGGTGTTCTAGTTCCAAAGTAGTCATTGAGAAGTAGGATAGTGTAGGTAATCAAAAGCTATGGGTAGATATCATTTTGCATTGAATTCATAAGTGCATCAGACTATAAACACACCTATGGAAGTACAAAGGCATCATTTTTTGGAGGTACTGATTGGAGGAATATTTTTAGGCACATCATCAGGATAGAGTGTGGGGCACAGAATATTGGAAGTACTTTAGGAGTATTGTGACTTCACAGACCATGGAGTTCAGTTTAGCACCACATTTGGGACACAAGGAAGTACATCAACTGGTCTGTTACCACTATAGGGGGTGTAGGAGGATTAGGAGGATCAAGAGGATCAGGATCTAGATTAAGATCTAGAGGCAGAGGAAATACTGGTGGAGGCTTTGGTTCTAGATCTAGGTGGGAAAGGTCCACACCCACAGTAACCACCTCAGTAACCTCTACAACCACAGTAGACACCTCAAGTTTTCTATGAGATGTCTCTCCACTTTCCTAGAATATAGGTATTGAAGATGCAATAGAGCATGTGCACAAGTGTTAATTACTATGACACACTAAAGGAATTACAACTTCAGATAGAAAGACAAGTCAGTTTGTTACTACTCTTCAAGGGCATGCACATAGTTGATACAGAAAGTATGACCCGCACCAGACTAAGGTGGATTATGATGCTTTACACTCTACATTTCTAGCTAAGTTTCACATTCCAGAGTTTGAGTAGCATAGCATCAGCATGCTCAAGGATATCAAGTAGGGATTATCTGAGAGTGTAAGGGAGTATGATGCATTTTAAAACTTCTTTTGTCAAAGTTTATCTTATGATATCCATCCCATTCAACATGCATAGTGGTTTATTTGTGGATTATTCACTCTATTTTCAGACAAGCACTATCTCATAAGACTTTTTTTGGATCATGAGGAGGCCTTGGAGGTAATCTTTACTTGAGGTGAGTTGGAAGTGTTGATACTAGAGTGAGCCCATTTTTAGAGGCACAGATTGTAGCCACGAAAAATAAGTTAGAGAAGCTTTCTGTTAATTCCGCTCATGAGACTCACAGTGGTATTTGGTGCATAGATTTTGAGGTTAAAGGACATACTAAGGATAATTTCCCATGTAATTCAGTGTGCATTGTTATTATATTGCGAGGTTTATCACCTAAACCATGATGTTTAGGATTGTTCCTCTTTTGCAGTGCACGTTTTAAAAGAAGGTGTCCATGTATGTAAGATTTGATCAAGTCCCATACTCATGACACCACTGACTACAAGATTGATTGATCACATCCATGAATCCATTGAGATATGAGTGTGCTAGACTAGTGTGGTGAGTGGATAAAGGATCAGGAAGGTAAAAATAATGAAGGGCATAATAATGGGGATAACAAGAATAGAGGATTTCATGGAGGATATAGGGGTCGAGGTCATGCTGGTGGTAGAGGTAGGTTTGCTAGAGGAACTTGTTATACTTGCGGATCCCCTGATCATTATAACATGAATTCCCTCAGAATAATATTTTCTCATGGTGTGGGAAGCAACACAAGTTAGAGGAATGAATGGATTTATATGAGCACGTGAGTAAAAATAAGAAGCAAGACAAGGGTATAGGGATGATCAAGGTACAATGTGTTGTTTCTGATAAGTGGATACCTAAGAAGACACTTGATCCTGAGTTACAAACTATTATGGTTACAACATATGTTGAGGTTGCATGCACATGTGAGCCTCTGAAGGCTAATCCACTCATTACAAGGGAGGAGGTGATACATGTTAAGTATCCAAATGTTGCACACCAAAAGGAAGTATATCAAGAAACCATGGGATTCATTAGAGATCTCCAGGGTGAGATACAGTTCTTAAAAGAGAAGGCACGTAAGAGGGAACAAGAAAAGAAAGTTGAGCTCCCACAGAAGGATGTGGATGAATTGAAGGAGGTGTGCAAGATGTTGCACAAGGAGAATATCATTCCTTTGTTAGGGGGATGGCTATGAGAAAAGGTACCACACGTTGGGTCTGAGTGCGAGAGGAAGATACTTCACAAATCTACCACCTCATAATCATGAATTTGACAAGGAGATTACACTGGATGCAGTAATTGATGGATGGTTGTTTACAGCAAACATATTGATTGATATGCTGCACATGTGGAAGTGAATGTGTTGACTCTATATGCATGGAATCAGATGGGTAGACCAACATTGCAGCCATCTTCAAATGTGTTGTATATGGAAAATAAGACTAGGGTGATGCCTATTAGGGTACTGAAGGATGCATCTATTACCATTTAGGGAGCCAAGTTTACTGGGGACTTTGAGGTATTGGAGCTTGCATAAGAAGAAAATTTTCCAGCATTACTTGGATGGCCCTGGTGTTATGTGAACAATGTTGATCTATGCTTTAACAAAAGGTACATATTAGTTTTGAGAACAATGAGGAGCATGATTATACCCCTACATGATAAGAAGGCATAGCCTTATGTTGATCTATTGAGTGAAGAAGAACTTAATAGAATCTATGCTCATATCAATGAGATCTAGATATATAGAACCATCCAAAGAAGGTTATCCTTCATTGGGAAGATGTGTAGTCTATAATTGACACTAAAAGTGTTTCTTGTGATAATCGGGCCAATGGAATGTATGAAATGGTTAGGTGCAAGTTCAAAGGAAGATTCACTAAAATGATTAGGTCACGCATGGTGAGGCAATTAGGATATAACTGTGTACTAAGGTATACTGGTGAAGGGAACCCTGATGCATTCTTGTGTGCCATGGAGACTCAATGGTAGAATGAAGGGGATAGAAGAAAATTTTATTCTATACTTTACATGGGACAAACAACTTGTTGGTGGGAAACACATAGAGATATCCTTTTGGAATGGTGAGAAGTGAGAATCACCTTTTCCACTAGGTTTACTCAGAGAAATGTACCTACGTAAAATGTGAATTTCATGGGAAGTCTCATACTCTCATCACATCCATGAATGTGAGAGAACATGGGCACAAGGAAAGGAGGATTTACTGCCATCACTTTAGGTACACAAGTTTTACTCCACATTTCAGGTGCATGTGTGCATGGTATGTCCATGCTGAGTTGAAAAGAGAAACAAATGAATTGGAAAGAGATGACTTCAGGTATGATTCAAAATTTTGATTATTTTTCTACTAAGCCTTCCAGTCCATGAAGCACTACAGATTATGAAGTGCATGTCTTACTTTAGGAGATAACACAAAGGCTGAAGAACTTCATGTTAGAGTTATTAAGGGAACCTGATCTTGAGGCATGCACCTTGATCTTGAGAAAACAGATGAAGAAGAGATGGTTATGCCTAGAAGGAAAAATAAAATGGTAAACTGGTGTACATGATAGATGATGAGGAGGTTGATAACATGGATGTTAACCACACTGAAGGTTTACACGTGAGGTAATGGACACTATCAGATGAGAAGGCACACTGTATCATGCTCTTATGAAGAAAAATAAGGTTAACATTGGTACAGATGAAAATCCTAAGGAGGTCATTATTGGTGATTACTGGTCAGAGCAAGAAGTGGCTAAGATTATTGAACTCTTAAGCAACTTCCAAAACTTATTTCCATGGGGCTATCATGAGTTAAAGGGAGTACACCCTTCTTTAGGTGAGATGAAGATCAAGTTGAAAGAATACATGTTCCTGGTTAGGAAGAGGCCTTATAGGATGAATCATAATATGTGCATAAAGGTGAAGGAGGAAATTGATAAAATTATCAAGTCTAGAATTATTGAGCCTATTGAAACAATATGAGTGGGTTAGCCCCATGGTTATAAGCATTAAGAAGGATGGGAGGATAAGGATTTGTGTGGACTATAGAGAACTTAATTTCATGTGTTATTGATCCTTTTCCCACCCCCTTCACAGAAGAAATCCTTGAAGGAGTTGCTTGGGTGTGAGATATATTATTTTACAGATGTATTTTTAGGTTATCATCATGTGTGCATCATGAAGGAAGATCAAGAAAAGAACAAATTTCACCATTAAATGGGGAATTTTTGCATATAGAAGTTATGCCCTTTGGATTGAAAAATGTGCCAGTACAGTGTTCTTGCGCATTTTTGTACAGGATTTTAAAGACTTTATTCATAAATTATTGCAGGTATATTTGGATGACTAGACAATATATGGCTTAGTTAAGGACATTGTGATAATCTAACCCTCATGTTTGAGAGGTGCATGAAGTTGAGCATCTCTCTCAACATTAATAAGTGCATCTTTGAAACACCTTTTGGAACTTTACTTGGGCATATAATTTGTAAGGAAGGATTATTGGTAGACCCAACCAAGATAGTTGTGATCTTGGGTTTGGAAGAGCCTAACAATCAGAGTGAAGTGCACAAATTTCTTGGGACATACTTTTTATTACAGGAAATTCATTAAAGGCTATGTAAAGATTTTCACACCCTTGGAAGAATTGTTGAAGGCTAAAGGGAAATTTTATTGGGGTGATGTAACAACATGTGTTTGAAACATTGAAGGAGTAAGGCTCACCACTACACCTATTTTTTGCTTTCCTTCATGGGAAAAACCTTTCATGTTCATGTTGATGCCTCTAGCATGAAATTTGGCACAGTTTTGGCACAACCAGGAGAAGGAATTGTACACCACCCCATTTTTTTGCAAGCAGGAAGTTGACACCCCGTGGACAGAATTACACAACCACTGAGCACAAGGATTTTTCTATGATCTACGCATTGCACAAATTCAAGAATTACTTGTTGGCAACATCATTTATTTTCTACACATATAATATGGTGCTCAAGTATTTGGTCAAAAATCTTGTTTTGCAAGGGTGCATTTTTAGGTGGATAGTTTTGGTTTAGGAGTTTGATTTTACAATTGTTGTGAAACCAAGAAAGATAAATTTAGGGCCTGATCATTTTTTAAGGATCAATTCTAGCGAGGACGCACAGAGCATTGAGGACACAATGCCAGATGCACAAATTTTTAGGTTAAACCATGCACCCATAGACTTGGAGGATATTGCAGTTATTTTTGTGCACTAGACAGGTGCATGAAGGAATGAAGACATTGGAGAAAATAAGCTTACAATACGCATGACACCTTATTAGTAGATTGGTGGTGATTTGTACAAGTTGGGTCATGATGAATTTTTCCACCATTGTGTTCTGGAGCATGAGCACGAGGCTATTATGGAAGAAGCTCATGGTGGAATAGTAGGAGGTCATTACACTGGTGATGCTACAACACAAAAAATTCTAATGGTTGGACTTTTGTGGGAAGACCTTGTACAAATATACTAAGGAATATGTCAAGGACATGTGATCATTGTCAGCACCTTGGGAAGCCTAGGAACTAGAGATGAGATGTCATTGTGTCCTATTCCAAGTGCTGAGCCTTTTGAAAAGTGGGTGATTGACTTTATAGGTCCTATTTCACCACCCACGTGCACATAGGACTGACATGTGCACACTACATTATTACTTACATACTATCTGACAAGGTGGGAAGAGGAAACACCTACAAAGGATTGTACAGTAGCCACAGTAACCATATTCTTATGGGAAAATATTATTAGTAGGTATGGTTTTCCATTAAGCTTGACAAGTGATAGAGGAACTCATTTCTTGAATAAGACAATCACAATTATTTTGGTAGAGTTTATGGTGGCACACCATAATACTACTCCTTATCACCCACATGCTAATGGTACTAGCAAAATCTTTCAACAAGATTCTGGGACAAACATTGACAAAAATATGTGATGTTGGAAGAAAATATTGGGATGATAAAGTGTTAGTTATACTTTGGGCATATAGGACAACTTATAAGAGGTTGAATAAGGCCACACATTTTCAATTGGTGTTTGGCATAGAGGTTGTATTTCCTATTGAATTCATGTTACCATCCCTGTGTATTGAGTGCACATGAGGACTAACTGATGAACAAGCTATGGAAGAGTGCATTGAAAAAATGATGTAGTTAGTTCATGCCACCAAAGGAAATTAAAAGTGTATTGGTTAGGACATTTTGTAGTAATTAAAGATACTTGAATCAAGCACTGGATGGACACTATTGTTTTTTTGTTACTTCAATAGGAGTAGGATGAAGTCCCTACTATAAATAATGTCTTCTTGGTGTTTGTAATAAGGCAATATTTCCATTTAGATTAGATTTCCTTTTCATGTGTTTAATTTCAATCATTGTTATGATTTTTCATTTTAGTTCTTTGTTTTGTTGTAATAAGTGTGCTTACGCACGAGAAGTTGATACTATCTATTGAGTTCATACGTAGAGGACCAAACTTAAGTTTAGTGTTGGGTGGATCAGGTATAATAGAAAAAATGTTCGCATCATATTTGATACAAGTTCACATGGTTGAGAGTATCCTATGAAATTTTGGCACGAGAAAGAAAGGTGTTATAGGTGTTACGGATAAAGGTTCTCTTAAGGTAATTGCTTAGATTGAAGACCACACAAGAATAATGATTCTGTAATGTAAGTCAAGGTAGGAAGTAACATGATAAACTACTTGGTATATGGTGCAAATGATTTTGTACCCTAGTATAAGAGAGGTGCAAAAAGGAGGTATGTTGCTTGGAAATTAGTAGCATGTGCTAGAAGGTTAAGGATGTAGCATGTGAAAGGAATTCATGTAATAAAGAAAAAATTTGAAAATGTGCTTTATTAATAAAGTAACTTAAAAATTTTAAAGTGAGAAAAAAAATTAATTAAGTGGAAAAAATAAGTCAGTGAGGTATGAAAAAGTATAAAAAGGGGGTATGTCAAATTCATTATCTACCTTGCTTTCAAATATAACTTTGAGCAATCGAGCTATCGAGTGAATTTATACGAAAGTGAAAAAAAAAACAGAAAACTAGAGCAGTGTGTGTAAAATGATGTGTGTAGTTCCTTGTGATGAGACAAGTTTGAGCCAGTAGTTAGGGCATAGAGAGAAAGTTTTTTGGGTGAGTTTGAACATGTAGGGTTTGCAACACTTCGATACTGAAGTAAGTGTGGTAAGAAAAAGTACCGAGGGAAAGGATTTATAGGCACAATGGACACCTAAGATCAGAAGAAATAATCACATAAAGAGGGTTGAAGTCAAGGTGGAGGAATCCTTGGAGGATATATACTCATAAATGTAGTACCCTCCAGGAGTTCATAGGGTTTAGACTTGGAATTCATAACTTCCCAAGTGTAAAATTAGTGAATACAACCATAGGGCTCTAAGGCATGAAGGAACATTGAAGGTGGACATGTTGTGAGAGCTACCGAGGATGAATGAAGAAGGGAAAGTGTTGGTAGATGATTTAATAATAGAGGAATATAGAGAAATTAGGTAGTTTCTTCAATTGTTTGAGATTACCCTTCTTCGTAAAGCCCACAAATGTTTTTCCAGTGGCTCATGTCTAGGGTGCATGAGGATTTATTTTATTTTATGGGATGGAGGATGTGAATTATAGCTCAAATTGATTGAGTGATTCACAAGGTTAAGGAGTACATAGAGAGGACATGAGGCTAGATTTATGCTACAATGCAAAGATTGATGAATTTAGCCACAACACTACAGTACGAGAAGGGAGGAAGGGCTATGTTTATCTAATAACCTCATAGATCCTGTAACTAGGGTTCCAACCAAATTGGTTCAGTTGCAAGTTGGGCATCCTCGAGAAAGGTGGAATGATGTAAAAAAATGTTCTTATACATTACACATAGGATGGAAAAACAAGGAAAACTACAACATTGCATAATACAATTGCTGATGGAATTATTGAAGAGGCAAGGGTGTAAAACTGAAGGAGTGCAAAGATAACTTGGACATTCGATCCTCCTTCTCATCATCTTCTGGGAGATTAGAATACCTGATAGGACGAATGATGATATGTGGGTTCAACCAATTATAAACAAATCCCTTATAGTATAATTTTCTAGCTATACGTGTGACGGAACAATTACAAACACATATAAGGACACAATTGATAAGTGGTATAACTAGATGCATGGAGCTTTTGAGAATGAGTGGTGCATTCCATGTGAATTCCTACAGAGTTTGGAGAGCAGGTGAGGTTCTCAATGATGAAACATTATATCTTGGAATGGTTCAAAATGAAAGTTAGGGATATGGGCCCTCGGTGCAATCTCTCATTCGTATTAACTACTTGGTACTTCAAGTGTTCTGTGAATAGGATAAAGAATGCGTAGAAGTTAACCTTTAAAGCTGATAAGGTTGACTCAGTGTAGAAACTCAAACTTTGAATTCATCATTCTCCTTCATCACTTACATTATCTTCACTTATTACATTAGTCAAAGTCAATATCTCATTCATATACTCCCTATCCTAAGTCTAAAATTCCTTGCCATATTTAACTCATGTAAATGTTATGTATAGCTGTAAAATCCATCCTTTCCCTCCCCGAAACTACTGAAACCCACTTGAAAGAAAAAAAAAAGTAAGACAAACCAAATAAAACAATATTCTAACGATTTCAACCCCTTCACCTTGTCATTTAAACCCACCTTAAATTTTTACACGAACCACAAAAAAAACAACCTTGATTAGAAGTGTGTTTAACCACTTTAACACTCATTATCCCAAAAAAATTTGATCGTTGATGATTCATTTTAATCGCTAACAAGATATTGAAATTTTTAATTTTGGAGAGTTAATTTTTCAATCTCCATCCTGAATCATGTATCTCATTGTCATACACATGACATTATAAGACATCAATAAACAACATCAAGTTTTCATCAAACATTTTCAAGCATATGGAGATCTGTTTTGCATCACAAATTACATAATATTCTTAGATATTTTCCATTCAAGGTTTGACGCATATTTTATCTTCAAAAAATTTGAATGTACTTCTCTTAACCTTGATTATCTTTTATCAATCATTACCAACCTTTAAATCAGTCAAAAATAACATTATTTATCTTTAACTTGTCATTTTTATTAGAGTGTTGAAAATCACAACAATTTCAAGTGATTCACCTGATCACCAACAATTCCTATCAAATTCATATATTTATTACTATTGATCTTTTTATCAACTTTTATCAAATCATTTACATTTAACATTATTTTCTCCAAGTATGGATCTTTGTTAGATGGAAGTTCCTAACCGATGACATCTAATTACTAGCATTTACAACCTTCCAGTAGTTCTACATCCATTATCCTTGGAACAATACAACATCTTGCATGAACTCTCACTTTGCACAATTCAATTTGCTACTACTAATCAAGTCATTGAGGATAAATTTGAATTCCTTCATGAGATCAAACAAGAGACCGAGGATTTCTTGTAAAACTACTTTAAATGTGTCTAGATTGCATCTACCCTCACTTGGGTCACTTTTGAAGCTTCTGAGGACTTTCCCATTCATCTAGAGTTCTAGAGCTTCTTATATTCTATCTACATATCTACGTTAATTTTATATCTTTATCTTCATCCATATCACTACTTTTTCAATCTACTTAATTTTCTAAAAGTGATCTGACATCCTCCAAGGAAGTCCATTTGGATTCTTAGGATCTTTATTTTCTAAGAAACTTTCCTATCCACTTATCTAATCCTTTTTGTTTAGCATCTTCAAGTGCAAGTTACTTTGCAAGAAAGTAGGAGTTACATTAACCCAGAATTGATCAACTTCAATCAAACATCATCATCAACACACATATCTATGTGTATCGTTAAACCCCACGTCTTCTAAGGTAATTTTTGTTTTTATTATTTCACTTCATTAATTTAAGTAGAAAAGGTAAAAACATCTCTAAAAATTTTTGCATGCACAATGGGGCTCTTAGTACCTTCTTCATTTGTTTTTTCATTTCATTTTTTTTTTACCATATATTATAGGCCTTTTTCTCTGTAATCACCAATGATTGTGTGAATCGCTAATGATTCTATCAATCGTGGATGATATTTGTGACTGCTTCTAATTAATTAGTCAGTCAGCCTCTAAAATCATTCTCTTTTGGTCTTTTTTGTTTTCTACTAAAACCTTTTTGCAGAATTCTGATTTGGAGGTTCTTGCTTTGATAAAAAAATCAATCAAAAATTTGACAAATTAAGAAATAAGTTTTTTTGAGGTGAGTCCTTTCCCCCTTATTTTTGTTTTCCGTATCGCATTTCGCTGTCTTTTCTCATCAAAGAAAATATTTTTGTTTGGGCTTAAAATATACCTTACATCTTGCTTGATCACATAAATTAATTAAAGGATTAATTTATTGAATTCAAACCATATTCCCTCTCACAAACACAACTAAACCACATCAAACATCAAATTTGCATCAAAAAATCCTACCCAGGTGATAACTATTAGGATTTCATCACCTAATAGGGAAACTAACTTGGTGTTCTAGCCAAGTATAAATAATTGGTTATCGGTATATTGGCTAAGCACCCAAATCCCTTATCGCTATGGGACCGTGAAGTGAGGGATTAGGCCCCAATACTAAGCCCATATCAATAACAACACAGATATGGGCCTCACGTACCCTTGGGTATATCAAGGACTCCAACCTTTAAAATTACATGGAACCATCCATAGGCGGGCATTTCTTAGGAACCTAGAAGCTATTTCACACATTCCACATTTTCTTAATTAATCAAGATAATCAAAATCTTTATGTGTGATTTTGATTTTTTTTTTTAACCAACCAATCTAGATTTCTTTTCATTTTGTTAGGAGATTATTTCTTTGTCACTATGGTACTTACAACACAACAATCCCATACGTATACTTCAAAAAACATGTCTAGTTCATTCCAACAATATACACCATAGTACCACCAAACTTTACAACAAAACCAAACCCAACTAGATGAAGCCCAATGACTCATTGATCAATTCCAAGAACTTTAATTAACACCTCGTCCTAAAAATCTAAAGAACATGATAGATAACAATGAAAGTTCAGTTGATAACACTGAAAAACATCTTCAAAATGCCTAGATTTCCTTTCATGAATGAAAAAATACTACTTCACCCCCACCCAAAGATTAAGAATAACCACATTATCCTAGTAGTCAATCCTCTTCATCTAAAATACTTGATCCCCTTAGTCTCTGGTTCTTCAACAATGGGGATCCTTTCTTCTTAAAAATCCTTGACTCAAACCCCATGGATCTTCATGCATACCTTGATGTTAGGGGTATCCATCTTCAATCATCATTACCTAAACCACTTCCATATAGACTTGATCCTTCATACGATTTTTCCCATCACATCAATCCAAACCACAAACCTTTCATCCAAAAAATATATTCTTATCTGACTAGTAGTTTATCAAAAACATCTATTGTCTTGTGTTTGGTCCCTATGATTACGTTTGACATTAACATGATTTCTTCACAAGACATTACCATTGAACAACCTGACCCCTTAACTTGTTCTACACCACCTCAAAATGATACAAACAACTCTTCACGCACACAAACCCCTCCATCTTATTTTAGCATTCAAATACCTCTTGTGAGTTATGTCATTGTCCTTATTAGCATACCTCATCCACTGCCATCTCAACAAACCATACCACCCCTTTGAAGCATTACCATGTCTATTCCCACAACTACACCATTAATCAGTACCAACACTATCGCTAGTACTCATCCAACTTCAAAAAAACTTTGAACACACTTATATAACAACACGTACCTCAACCGTCAAAATAATTTTATTCCTCCCAAGATATGCAAAAATCATTTAATTCCCTTATAGATGCATCTACTCCCCTTCAAAACATCCCACAACCATCGAAACCCCTTGTTATCACTTATGTACCCTTTTAACAAGAACCTTAGTATTTTCAGCCCCTTATCAACACATCTATTCCCTTTTAACACACACCATAAAAATCATTACCTCTTTTTAATACATTCATCCCTCCTCAGTATCAATATATCTAGCCATCAAAACCTTTAGTCTCACAACCTACTTATAACATTCCTATAATCATCCCTCAGAACAACATTCCCTTCCATCAAAACATCCCAAAATAATATAAATCATATCAACAACCTAATCAATTCTCATTTAATCAATCTGGTTCATCCTCATCTAACATACAACAATTAGATAACGACCCTCTTTAAGCCTTAGTGAACCAAATATCCATCCTTGAAGCCACATCCATGGGTCCTAAGAGTATACTATCATACGAACAAATATGTAATGAACTTATTCACCCCTCTATACCATATAAATCTTACCCTCCTCACTAGGAGATTCCAAAATTTCTTGAATTATATAGCAAGGAAGACCCCCAGCAACACATAAAAGCCTTTCTTCATGCTTGTTAACTTATATCTCATGACCAAGATCTTATGTTAAGGATATTCCCTATGTCCTTGGCAAGACCTGATTTAGACTGGTATAATAACATCCCAAAATAATCCCTCTTTTCATTTCCACAACTCTCCCAAAAATTTCTTGAACAATTTTTGGTAAATATCACTTGTAAAATCACCATCATAGACCTATATACTATTTAAAAATTCAAGAATGAATCCATTTCTGATTTTTTATCCCACTGGAGGGGTATAATCAGTCAATTATCATTCTCTCTCCCATAAACATAATAAATCAAATTATTTTCCTGTTCATGCAAAAAACATAATTCTTCCACACTCTAAATCCAATCATTTCAAACATTGTATGAAATAGTTACGTTCTTTTTTCTAAGAGCTATCTGCTGGAATTTTATTGACGGGACTGCTTCAATCTTTACTCCCAGATTCTCCACACCTCCACTTTCACATCTGATTTTTTTTCACTCTTTTTTTAGATCTGCAATTTTTTTTCAAGATCTTTCTCCTTTTTTTTTAAGATCTCTTTTTTTTTCACAATTTTTTTTTCCAAGATCTTTTTTTTTAAAGATCTCCAAATCTGAAATATTCCGCCAATATGTTGGATCAATTGGCTATGCTAATGACTAATCAAAAAAAAAAAAAATTACCTTCCAAATAAGTGGATAGGTCAAATTTTAGTTGAGGGATGCTTGGAAGGAATGGAGGCTGCGAGATGCTTCAATAATTCTTTTACACTCCAAATCCAATCATTTCAAACATTTGATTGGATTTGAGAGCCATTGAAGCATCTCGCAGCCTCCATTCCTTCCAAGCATCCCTCAACTAAAATTTGACCTATCCACTTATTTGGAAGGTAATTTTTTTTTTGATTAGTCATTAGCATAGCCAATTGATCCAACATATTGGCGGAATATTTCAGATTTGGAGATCTTTAAAAAAAAGATCTTGGAAAAAAAAAAGATTTGTGAAAAAAAAGAGATCTTAAAAAAAAAGAAGAAAGATATTGAAAAAAATTGTAGATCTAAAAAAAAAGTGAAAAAAAAAATCAGATGTGAAAGTGGAGGTGTGAAGAATTCGGGAGCAAAGGTTGAAGCAGTCCCATCAACAAAATTCTAGCAAATAGCTCTTAGAAAAAAGAACGTAACTTTTTCATACAATGTCAGATTGATGTGCCATTTTTTTAAAGAAATATAAGAATGAGATGCACAACTTTGCAGTTTACATCATCTTCAGATTTGGCCTCTACATGTGACGAAAAGTCTGTACAAGTCAGATCATTTTTTTGGAAAAATAAATCAGATCTAGCTGTTAAATTGGTAAGATATCAAAAAATAAGATTCTGATTATTCTGAAATTTTTTGGGTTTCAAGAAAAATATTTTATAATATTGCTTTCAAAATTTTAGAAAACCCCAGATCACAATTTGTGAGAAAAGGTGAAAACAATATTCAGATTGTTTGTTTGGATCTTGGGAACAAACAGGTCAGCGGTTCAATTCCCACTCTCTCCATATTTATTATTAGATTATTTTTTTTGGAAAATTTGGAGAAATTACTAAATTTTTGGAGATTTCCAAATTTAGAAGCTCACCAAACACATTTAAAGTCACCGCTAAATTTAGCGAAAAAACACCTATTGGGGGGTAAATTTTTTTTTTGGCTTAAATTGTGTATTTTGTGATTTTGGACCCTTTTTTGTAAAGAGGGGGGACACAAAAAAAACTTCATTTTGATGTACTTTTGGAGCATTTTGTACTAATCTTGGTGCATAAAGTGCAAAAAAAAAATTGTAAATTCTTTATTTTATGTTTGGTTCTATCACACGAGATCTTTGATCTCATAGCAGTGTTCAGTATATACAGTGCCTCTGGGAAGCACTTATGGGTGATGCCGTCACAACTACTACTGCAATTAATACCTAACACAACTTCCTAAACATCGTCTGGGCATCAACCCTATAAAATCGACGGAGAGTAATAAGGACACAATACACACATTTGAGCCCTCCCATCCGTTTGTGCTTGCACAAACCCCTCTCTGTACTGTCTACATACCACATACTAAATTTGTTCACGTGCATTAACACCTCTTTCTATACTGACAGGTATATTGAAAGGGTGATCTTCTTCCACGTACTGTAGACACCTATAATTACGCCCAAATAATTTAAATACTTAAATTGCGCTAATTATCCCCTTTCTTGCAAATCAACTATGTATTGTCAAAAGCACTCATTTTCCGTCATATCATCATTAATTAATTACACTAAGCTAATTAATTAAGTTTCCTATCCAACAAATATCCTAATTAATGACCTTCCGTTAATAAATCACCCCTTCTACCTAGACTAATTAATTATTATTAATTAATTAGATTTCCCTTCCATTTAACCAATAAATCAATACTTAATTGATTTAATCCCCTTATAATAGCCTAAATCACACTAATATTCTTCTAATTGGCTTTTATAAGCTTACACCTACCTATTAATTAATCACCTTTGATTAATTAAAATACCCCTAACTCCCATGACTTGCTAAACATGTATTAAACCCTTATAAAGTAAGGTTACCTTTAATAAAGCATCCTTATCCATTCCTAATCATGTTTTACCTTTATCCCACATTCATGAGAATGTGTTGAATCATTTATCCTTTGGGATATATAAAGATCCCTCCTCCTACCTTTATACCTACACCTAAACTCCTTAGTGAGCAAATGCAAAGCATATAGAAAAGAGACTAAGAGCTTGCACCTTGCCCTTTTGAGAGTTCATCGTCTTGAAGAGTTAAGACTCTTTCTTAAAGTGCTTGGGTCATATGGGAGGTTTCAAAAGGGTTTTGTAGCCCAACTTTGATTAGCCCCCATTCCTAGGTTCTTGGAATATTAAGGACAACTATTTTGATAGTCATGTAGCTTACTTAGGTCCATTCATTTATTTGTTGTTAGAGAATAGAGGAGTTTAGATATCTAGCATTGTTAGTTTCAAAGTTTGTATTTATGAATGCTAGCATCTAACCCTTGTTTAATTCTTATCATGATGGTGTTTATGCTTTGTTTTAGCTAAATTGTAGAACTATTTTAGGTGGTAGTTCTTGCTTCATTTGATTTAGCATTAAGCAAAGTATACATGCACACACGTACCGATGGGTACATCGGAAGGGAGCATATATAGAAAGGTTTGGTATATCGGTCTAATGGTATATTGAGAGGGAGACCATAAACCTAGAGTGATAAGAGCCTTACCCTTTGTCAGAAATTCAGAGTTTCAGAAATTTAGATTGTAGGAATGGGTGCACAAGCACCAAAGTTCTTCGCGCCAGATTCACAACTGCTTAGAGGAGACAACTATGCTACATGGAAACTGAAGATCAAGATGTTACTTGAGTTTTAAGACCTATGGACAGTTGTAGATGGAACAACAACAAGATCACTTGATGATGGAAGACAACAAGTTCAATTTGACAAGGCCAATCAAAAGGCCAAGTTGATCATCTTGTTTGGCATAATGGATGATGTACAACCCCACATTAGAGATGCCACATCAGCTAAGGATGAATGGGATAAGTTGAGCATAGTCTATGAGGAAAAGAACAAGAATGCCATCCTCAACCTACTATCATAATTGCATACTCTCAAGTTCAAGCACAAT
>JAHRHJ020001396.1:10000-12500 GCA_019776745.2 Taxus chinensis
CTTTCTTGGAGATTTGGAGGCTGTTGCTAAGCCTGAAGAAGAAAGGAGTGCTGGGAAGTTTGTGTTGTCGCTGTGGAAGGAAAAACCGTGGCAAACGAAGTTTTCTTCGAGTTCTGGAAAAGAGATTACAGGCATGTTAAGCCCTTCTCTTTAAAAATTCTTGCTTTGTTTAAGTGTCTCATTAAAATAACCCTGCTCTTGGGTTTGGATTGTGTGATTGCTATCGAGTCGATTTGACTTGGGTTTTGTTGGTTCTTGCTTTATTTTCTTTGGGAAATGATAAAAAGAATTGCTTCTGGTTGCTCGGCCTTGATGTGTTTTTGCTCGAATCAAGTTGGAATATGAATTACTGTAGTGGTTGTTGACAGTATGGTGGTTTGAAATAGATATTTTCTTTCACTGTTCATGTTGTTGAATTGGAACAGGCCTTGTGCGATGTTTCCTTCTGTGTAATCGTTTCTTTGCTGTTGTATTTGGAACTGTCCTTGCATGTAAAAGGAAATGGAAAACACCATGTATGGATTTGGGTTTGGAAATGGGAAATTTGTCTTGCTGTTCATGGGTTGTAAATAATGTTATTCTGTATAGGTTCTTCTCACTACTGAAACTATCTGTACACTTTCTTTTGTTGAAGAACTATTGAATGAGGGAAAAATAGTTGTTTGAAGTTGTTTCTTATTGAATTTTTTTTTAAGGAAATAGATCCTCTTCCTTCTACTGTTTTGGATTTTAATGGAAGTGGCATTCGGGTTTTCTATGAGTAATTGAACTCGATTGAATGAAGTAATAGCAATTTTTCCATTGCTGTGCCTTTTCTTGTTTAGGAAATGACGAATACGTATTTGGTATCCGTGAAATAGGAAAAAGTTAACTGTTTTTCCTTCTGAAGTTATTGATGGAAAGGATAAGATGGTTTTATTGTGTTTTTTAATGATGCTGTTCGGTCTTCCTGTTCGGACTGTGACACAATTACAAATTGGTTTGTATTCTGTGCAATGAATGATTATATTTCACTTCTTGCTATGATGGAAAGTTGATTCCATTGCGTCTTGTAGTTGTGGTTTGACCTTCTGTTTTGAACTGTCTTGTGAATGTGAACTTGACTTGGATTTCTGTAAATAAATGGAAAATGTGGGAATTAGCTTGTTTTCTGAGTCTGCCCTGACTGTACCAAGCTTACGCAATTAACACCCTATGCGGGTTTGTCTTTATAGAGGTATTGAATATGAATGTTATATTTTGAGTTCTGTACCTCATTAAGTAAATGGAGAATGTTGTTTTTGGAGTTAACGGTTGATCGAGATAGAACTCGAATTGGATTCTTTCATTGTTGTGGTATATTGGATTGAAACTTGTACAGGCTATGTGAGTTGCTTTTCAATGAGAACGATGTTCTGTTATCTTTATAAGTTGAGCTGTCATGCTAGATAAACACGATTTGAGTGTTTTGATTTCATTCTGAACAAAATGATTGTTTCTTAATGAAATTATAGAGAAATGAATTTTCTTATTTCTTTTTGCTATTTGGAACTCTGAAAATCATTGGAGCTTTACTGTGCATATGAATTGGTCTTCTGCTGTTCTAACTTGTTGAAATTATAGTCATGTGAATATTGGATTGCTGTAGGTAACAACAATGAATAAAATGTTATTTTGAACGGGATACGTTCATAGGATTAGGAAATCATGTGATTAATTGACTGCATGATTGAAAACTGTTTGTCTGTTTAGCATACAGTGAAAGAAATATGGTTTCTTCTAGTATGGTAAATATATGGTATGCATCCTTGTACTGTTTGATCCTGGATGATCATAATGTTGTACTAACCTGTTTTGGATTTTCATATGAGCCTGATTCAAATGAAATATGGATATGGATGGTGAATTCTTCCCTGTTTTCATTTAAATCGGATTATAAATGAAATTATTCTTTCTGCCGGAAAGTGAATTCCGAATGGATTTTGTAAGTTTCACTCTGAACTGTTATCTTGATTGTCTTTCGTTTGGATTCCACTGTTAGGACAGTCATGTGGAAAGAAATAGAGATATGAATGAATGACTTGGAAAAATGATCTTTTCTTCTTTCATTCAGTTGGAAATCTGTAATTCGTGAATAATGAATTTTATAGTGCTTAGATGGGAGCAACTATATGCATTGTTGTTCGCTTTCTTGTCTGTACTTGATTGCTTGGATTCTAATATGATGCATGAACTGAAAGGAAAGTAATGAGTTTACATTTCAGTTAGTTTCATCCTTTGCATTTATTATTAATGAAAGGCGTGGAAAGGATAACTGTATGTTATATCAGCAGTAAGCTACTTGTATTCCTAACTTTACAAATATTGTAAATTGAGACTTGTAACAGTTATGTGGAAAACGGGACAGCAGTTCTTTGGCTGATTGTGATGATATTTTGATAGTTCAGTTGTTATGCTGATCTTTCTTTTGTGCCTATTTCGTGATTGTTGTTTTACTGTCATTTCTTAAAAGCAGGGTTCT
>JAHRHJ020001397.1:0-24575 GCA_019776745.2 Taxus chinensis
ATCATTTCAATAGCTTAGCCTTTCAATTTTTCTTAGGATTCATAGTTTCATTTGTTGTATGCATGGTTAGTGTTGTTTAGCTATTAGAAAGCCACATATTCTCCTTATGCAAGTACTGTCATTATTTCATCCAGTCAATGTAGAGCAGGATAGTTTTATTTTCAGTAGGAATCCATTAAAGTTGTAGGTTCTACTCATCAAATAAGATAGTTTCATGTTCTGGATGTTTTATGTTGCATGATTCGTAATAAATCCCGCTAGGAATTGCATAATCCAAGCTCTATTCTCTTGCGCTATCCCTCTCCTACTCGCATTGTATTTAGTCTGCATCCTAAGCTACCATTGTCCCAATATCTAATGCTACTGATTCTAGCATTACACGCTTTTCTAGATCCACATGAGCAGGAAAGAATGAGGAGATCACACTGAGGGGACAAGGCCACACACCATCGGATTTGCCACTGTTCTGAAAAATCCAGGTTCAAGCTTTCAAAGTTCTAGTTAAAGCATATCAAATAGAGAAGTCAATCATTTCATTTCAGTTAATTTTACCTGTCAATATTGCCAGGGAAGCTGTGGGGATTGATAGTTTCTAAGAAACTATGATTCACTCCTCACTTCTAAGGTAGGATTGAGATTCTTTCAAATAGAGTATATCAGTTATCTATTTATTTAGAGTAGATCTACAAACTACACAGACAAGTAGCTATACTAAGTTACATTGTCTATTTTAATTGTGTTATTATTTCAATTGTCAATTACCAGATATATTAGATAATTTCTCTTTTAAATTCTATTCAGTAGCTTATCAATAAAATCAGATTTAGGAATATACATAGATATATCTTGCGTAGTTAATTTATTCTGTCATTAGTTAGATTTATATCATTTCCTTCTTACATGACAATCACGGGACCTAGAGAGCCTAGAGAATACATATTCGAGCCAATCGTGCCTCAATCCAATCTTATTACAGAAATAATTGATATAGATCAGAACCTTAAAATCCAAGTCTTCTAAAAAATAGCAGACTTACAACAAATCAGCTCACAGTTAAGAGGATTAAACGTAGAAGATGACAAAGTGTATACGTTTTGGTAAAACCAGTCAGACTACAGGTCAAACTAGATAAATATCCACATGACAGTAGAAGTTCTTGAAAGAGAGTAAACATTCAGTTGTGATCCTTTGGTCCCACAGCCAGACGCAGGAGACACTCTCACGGACATAGATACTAGTTTAAGAATTTAGATTACAAGAACACCTGTAAGATACTCTGAAAAGATTGTACACACCTATTAATTCTGAACATAGAGGCTGAAAAGTCATATGACTATTGGATACTAGGGATTAGGGACTGATTCCACACATGACCATAGCAGGTCCACAACAACCACGAATCTACAGCTTTTGATTCACAAATCCCATAACCAAACGAGTCCACAGGTCAATCTGACATTGACACTGGCTGACACACATTAGTATTCAGACCCACTCCACTTCCACCTATCATCATCACACATAGTTATCCTTGTTAGATGTAGCAGCTAACGAATCTAAAGATTTCTAGAACTAGACCAGAGAATCGACCCCATAAAATCCACCATCAGTCTGTCATTCGTTTTCATGACCCTGTCAGGAGACATATACGAAGCACCCAACGGGTAATCTTCCATGTATTCCACAACCCATAGATCAAATCACGTACTAGAGCTCGATATTGATTGGAGCCTTCGAGCAGTCCTCCTCGTCCGATCGATCTATCATGCCAATCCAGGTTAGGAGGGCCTTTTTTGCCTTAGATTCACAGATTCCACTAGTGCGCATCGAAGACATAATATTGCCTAACTAGTTTGTCTACATCCCATGCATAGTCCATCCCCATTGGCTGTCTCGGCACAACCTCAGGAGGTCAGGTGCGAGGAAGAGTTACTTGTAGATTCCCATGCCCGCTTGCTGCTTTTCCATCGTAAAATCACCACTTGGCTTACCAATTTATACTCTTCCACTAGGTTATGAAAAGATCTACTTTTTTAAGGCAGGCTCATTTGGTGTGATTGCATAACATTAAACTTTCCCCAAGGTGTGGGACCTTGCAAAAATGGGAAATCTCTCCAGATTGAAGGCTGGTTCCTTATTCCTCTGTTTAGGTGCATACGTAGAAACTTGCAGAGGGTCTATGTTCTTAATCCTAATCTAAACTTTACCAAGGAGACAGGGATAGAAGGAATACAAAAATTAAAACAAAGCTAAACTATGAGGTGATGCACCAAAGGAATGATGGAAACTTGTTTTGCTAATAGACACAAACCAACAAAATGCATACAATAAACAAGCACAGATAGCCAGATATATAATGGAAGACCAGATGAAAGCAAAAGAGACAAGAAGGATCTAAAATCGATCACATACGTGTTTTATTGCTCTGTAGATTGATACAGTCCATTACAAAGTAGCCAAGAGGTAGAAACATAATGTAATTTTGATAGAAGTCCTGAACCCCAAAGATCCCTTTGCTAGAAGGAGAAGGGAGCCTGTAAAAAAAGAATGTCCAACCCTTTACAATGAATCCTGCTCCTACCTTTATAGATTCAACCTGAGAGAAGAAGGAGAAAGAGAAGCGAGAAAAATAGGTTGCAGCTCAACCACCACTGTTAATGCCTCTGATGAAATCTGCCCCCAAATCTATCTTTACTACATCAATCCTTGGTTTGGTGTCTTGGAGGGAGAGGAAACGATGGAAATAGATCAAATCTGATCTGGTTGTTGAGAGTGGTGGATCCTGCATTTAAAGCTTAAATATGTTTTCCTCCATTTCCTTTAACGAACCTCCTCAAAAATAAAGTCTAAAACCTCCATTGCATGGGCGAGGCTGAGATCTTTCCAATGGTGTCAGATTCACAATATTTTGAGCCCCGAGTCGAAAGATATGCCCCTTCGAAGTTTGTATCGAATCCATACAAGTGGGCGGGAAAACCAGTTTGAAAAATGGGCCCCTCTTTAATATGGGACACGTGGTACCTTTTGGTTGGCTGGGGAGATGCACTCCAACTCCCGCATCCCTTTGGGTCCTTTATGCCTTTTGAATGAAAGGAAAACTTTCACTTTTTTCCCCGACTCCCCGCCTTGGCTTTGACTCGGGTCAAAAGTGCTGACTTTTTCCCTGGGCAGAGTTGCAGGCCATTTTGTAACTTTTACCCCCTTTTGAGGTAAAGGGAGAAAAATCAACTTTTCCCCTGACGTTCCACTTTCCTCTGGGACATGTGTCAGTCTAGCACTCATTTGGAAACCTTCTCTTTATTCAATCCTTGAATTAGTGCCATTAAGACACTTGGACTTCTTGTATTTTAACTCAAAGGCTTGCTTGCTTGTGCATTGAGTTTCTATTCCAAATGACTCTGCCCCCTTCGGGAATGCTCACACGTGGAGGCACCGCACTTCCTTGCTTCAAACCTTAGGTAATTTTCAAGCCCAAATTTTGAGCCTTTGGAGCTAAAAACATTGTGCCTTTGAGTTAAGACACTTTTTAGTTGGCTCCTTCCGCTGCCTCTTCCATTACTTAGTCATTTTTGGACCCTTCCCAAACTGTTTCGAGCCCGAGGACTTTGAATCTTCATCGTTTCTTTTTCTTCTAGTTTCTGGTTCCTCTGTAACATCTCCCCTTTTTGTCTATCCCTATGATTCCATTGTTGAGTCTACCTATAACTTACAGAATGAATTTAAGGCATACAAATGGCCTGACAGAGAAATTTCTTTCTGTACAAGATCCTTCTCTCTTTCTTCATCTTTGCCACTTCATTGCTGAATCTTTTTTGTAACCAATTTGCAGGATTAAAATGAGTTCTCTTGGTTCCTTTTACATGGGGTTGTGATTCGATCCAATATTTAGCTTGGGGAAAAATATGGATAACAATTTGGTGACTCATGGGGGCATCTTCTTGCTAGATGAAGAGATCAGTTGCCTTGTCGTATCTGTTAGGTATGGAGTCAAGAATAACAGGATGATACTATTTCTGCCTCTGGTTCACAAGTCTGACCACCCACACTCTCAAATTTCATAAGAAAATCTCAAAATGAAGATTTCTGAGAGTAGAAAATTGTTTTAACCCAGGGCTTCATCCATCTCTCTGAAATGAACTGCATAAGAGCAACAAAACAACACCACAACTATGTACAAAATTGAAATCATACATGCTCCAAATGGAACATGCAGAGCGTGTAAAGCACTTAGGAGAAAAGCAATCTACACTACAACAAGACAATGTGCAGAAGCACTTAGAGGAAAAGAAACTAAGCTAATATGTACAAGGTGAGAGCCTTCCTTCTAATAGCAGTGTTTAAGATAGATTCCATTCACTGGAATCTACAACTCTTCACCCTCCAATGTAGACAATTGGAAAGCATTACTACTTTTGCATCTTGTTATCATATAGGGGCCACTCCAGATGGTGTCAAACTTAGAATGTCTCCCTAGTTTTTCTCGATCTGCATCCCATTTCAAAACCAGGTCTCCTTCCTGAAAGGTCCTTGCTCTAGCCTTCTTTTCAAAGCATATTTTAATTGACGCCTGATCCTTTTCCATTGTTTGAAGTGCATGCTCTCTGGTTTCTTCTAATTCCATCAACTCTGCATACCTGGCCTCCATTGGTTCAAATTCAGACATCTCCAACTATTCAGGAGTTCCAATGTTGGCAACTCTAGTGATATAGGCAATACTGCCTCCTTCCCATAGACAAGCTTGAATGGGGAGCTTCCTGTAGATATTTTGGGTGTTGTCCTATCAGCCCATAAGGTCATTTTGAGCTTTGTGTGCCAGGTCCTCTGATTCTCATCAAGAGTTCTTCTGATGATCTTTAGCAGGTTCTTGTTTGTGGACTCAGCCTGGCCATTACCTTAAGGGTAATAGTTTGATGAAGTGCTCAAATAAGTTCCATTCTTGATGGCCCATCCTGTGATACCTTGGAACCTATGAATGCTAATGCATTGTCTGATATGATGGTGGCTGGCACTCCAAATCTGGTCACTATCCCTTCATAGAAATCTAGGACACTAGACTCATTTGCTTCCTTGAATGCCACTTCCTTGGTCCATTTGGTGAAATAATCTGTCACTGTCAGGATCCATTTGTGACCTTGGCTTGAATTTGGATTGATGACTCCAATGAAGTCCAATCCCCATTGCATGAAAGGTTGGTCGACTGAGATTGGGTGCAATGGAAGTGTTGCTAGCCTTTCCTTGCCTTTGAAGAATGCACAATTCTTGCACCTTTTGATCCATGTGTAGCAGTCACTAAACACTCTGGGCCAATAATATCCTACTTTCATGATTTTGAGTGTTGTCACTCTTGGAGCAAAATGGCCTCCAGCTGCTTCAACATGGAATTCTTGTAGCACTCTCTCCACCTGATCTGTCCCAATGCATCTCAACAGAATGCCATTGATGTCCCTTTTGAACAAGACACCATCAATAAGAACATATGGGATGGCCTATAGCCTGAAATGCCTTCTTTTTGCTTTACTCATCCCATGAGGACACATGCCTGTTTGAAGGAAGTGCACCATGTCTTGGGTCCAACAAGGAGTAGGTACATCATCTCTCCCTTCTTCTTGATCATTTTGTAGAACAAAAACAACCTCCTTTTCACTGTCTGTTTCATCTTGCTGACCTGAGGCTAGTTGTTTACATAATCCCTTCCCATAGACTAGCTTGGTGACCTTGATCTCAATGTCATATTCCATGAGATAAGTTATCCATCTTGCACGCTTCTCATTTAGATCCTTGTTGAGAAGGAATACTTTAACTCCCGCATGGGAGACCAATAGCTGGATTTTGTTGTTTGAAACCAAATGCTTAAACTTCTTCAATCCTCTGATCACCACTAGGACCTGCTTCTCAATGAAGGAGTACCTCACCTCATAATCTTCCAGACTCTAGCTGAAGAAAGCAATTGGCTGTTCTGTACTTTCTTTGTTCTGCTGCACTAAGATTGCAGAAATTGTGTCACTGCCACCAAAGGCATACAGTATGAAATCTTTGGAGAAATTTGGGTTCACAAGAGTTGGGGCTTGTGATATGGCTTCTTTGATAGCCTCAAAACTTTCTTTTCCTTCAACTGTCCACCTGAATGCTAAGCTCTTCTTCAACATCAACGTTATTGGCTTAACAAGGGCAACAAAGTTTGGAACAAACCTGCAGACAAAATTGATTTTTCCCAAGAAGCTTTGAAGAGCCTTCTTGTGACTTGGCAATGGCAATGCTCTTATTGCTTGAACTCTTTTAGGGTCAATTTCCAATCCTTCCTTTGATACGATGTGGCCTAGAAGATTGCCTTCATGGGCCAAGAATATGCATTTTTTGGGGTTCAGTGACACCCCAAAACTCCTACATCTTTGGAACACTGCCTTAGGTGGAAGAGGTGATCTACTGCATTTTTGGAAAACACTGTAATGTCATCTAGATAGATCAACACTATTTTGTTTGATCAACCCTTGAATGCCATATCCATTGCCCTTTGAAAAGTGGCTCCGACGTTGGATAATCCAAATGGCATTTTCCTGTAGGCATAGGTGCCCCATTTGGTGGTGAAAGCTGTTTTGAATTGATCATCTTCTTTCACCATGATCTGGTTGTACCTTGAGTAGCCATCTAGGAGGGAGAACCTTTCTGACCCAGACACTACTTGCAAGATCTACTCCATTGAAGGGAGTGGGTAGTGGTCTTTGAGGGAGGCTCTGTTCAAATCCCTGAAGTCAACACACAACCTGATTTCTCCATTTTTCTTCCTGACTAGGACCAGATTTACAACCCAACTTGAGTGTTTGATTGGAAATATGATGCTTGCCTCTATCAGCTTGTTCAACTCCTTCTTCATCAGAGGCTCTATATGTGGGTTGACTGGTCTCTATTTCTACCTGATGGGTTGAGCAGCTGGATCCAGTTCTATTGTGTGTTGTGCTAGCTTGGGATTGAACCCTCTTAGGTCTTCATAACTCCAAGAAAACACATTAGGAAATTCTTGGAAAAGTTGTATGAATTCATACCTTTCTTGCTTAGTGGCCACCTTGCCAATTTGAAGTGTTTTGTCTTCTCCAATGGGGATTGACTCTGAATCTTCTCCTTTGATCTGCATGTTAGCCTTCTCTTTTATGAACTAATCATTAGGATTGAAAATAGATTCTAGTGTCACTAAGAATTTGGGAAGCTTGTTTGTATATAGCTGTACTATCTGATTCCCGTATTGCTACTCTAGTATGCTCTGGTTTCTAGCTAAGAATTCAGCTTCTTCTTGTAGAAATTTAATGATCTACTAATAATTCTCAAACACATGCCAGCATGCATTATTATCTGGTACTACTGGCCTCACAACCACATGGATATGCGGTCGTTCTCTGTCCCTTTTGATGTTGTCAACCACATCAAACATTTCTCCAACTATTGCAAGTCTATCAATAGCTTCATTCTCCTTCTTGGGTATGGAGACAATGCTAAAGTCCTCGAAATAATCCATGAGATCCCATACCCTACTCTTGTAGTTTTTTACCAGGTCATTTTTGACAGAACTAAGTCCTCTGACCTGATTGATAGCTAGTTTATTGCCACCGAATACTTGCAAGTTCTTTATTCCTAGCTTCCTTGCCTAATGAAGACCTTGGACTAAAGCCTTATATTCAGCAGTGTTATTTGAGCAAGCAAACTGGAATCTGAAGGCTGAATAATAGCTCGTACCTCTGAGGGATAAAATCATGGCTCCTTCTCCAGCTCCTTGTTTACTCCTTGAACCATCAAAGAACAATTGCCATACCTCATTGTCATCCTTGTATTATGACTTGATTAGGCCAGGAAGAGTCTGGTTCTCTTTGTGTAGGTAGTAAACACCCATTTCAGATTCCTCCATCTCCTTATACGGGTCAAAAGCATGTTTTTTGTTGGCCCACTCATCTAGTGTCAAGTTAAGGATACATCCCACCTTAATATCAGTTTCATTAGTGTTTAGGAGGTCTTCTTGATCAAAAGCTGAGCATTTGGCATTGATTGGGCTAGGCACATAGGATTCAATATGATAATGAACAATAGGTTCAGATTTGATTGTGGCCTTTTCCCCATACCTTGTCCTAAAGAGCATATGTGACTAATCAACAAACATGTAGCCTCCAATTTTGGCAGTGATGTCTCTAGATAGACACAAGGAAAAATGTGGTGGTTGGTCTCTGATTGACACATTTATAAAATAGTCACATTAGGGCAAGCATGTAGAGTGAGACTCATATCCTTGATGATTCCCACAGTAGTCATTATTGTCCCATCTAATTGGACTACTCCTCTATAAATGATCTCATATTGGAGACCCAACTGATCAACTATTTGTTTAGGCATCACAGAACTACTAGCCTGAGAATCAATCATAAAATTTTGCACCAATTTGTCTCCAATAATCAATGAGACATAGAAGGGAGGCGGTCTTAGGTTTTTACCTTGTTGTTCTCCATGGTTCCTCCCAGGCTGAACTGCATTGGTAAGCACTATTTCTTGCTGGTTAGGGGGTTGATTTGAACTTGATCAATTCTGCATGGCAGTTTACAACAGATCCCTCTACCCTAGAATGGCCAGTGACTCCCATAGTGAAATGTTCATGCTTGTATTTTTCATCTTCTTAATAATATTGAATGTGATGTCCTTTTACTGCCCCTTCCCAGACACATTTCTTTCTTAGAAATGGGCTGTTACAACCGGTACTTGAATGGGTTTGGGAGGTGGCTTGGATTGGTTATGTATGTTTGGAGTTACACTTGGAACACCAAGACCTTGTGGAGTGACGGAAGATTGAGGGTCACCAAAATTTAGTGGCCGGCCCTCTCCAGTACTTCTCTTTTTGGACCATGTATCAGTAGCTACACTTTGAGGAGGGAGTTGATTCATCCCATACAAGTCTTCGGCCTACCAATTGACAAGCCTAGTCTCATTTGGGGGGCCACCTTATTGCTGATCTTCCTCTTGGCCAAGTTCTTATGGCATCATATTGTTTTACACCATCAAGGCCTGATTTAGAGCACCATTAAAACACGTTGATTGGTTATGTGGCTGATCGCATGGAAAACACCAATCATATTCCTATGCCATATTGTTTTGTGTTAGGACCAATGCTCTTGATGTTGAAGCTATGTTAGGATCATACGACCTAAGAGATCTAGTAACTTGGGGTTGTCCTTGGTTCTGGATTTGATTCACAGTCTGAGGTGGTGACCTATTCTACTGATACTGGGATCTAGCTTAATATTGTGCATGGTGTTGGTATGGCCTGAAACTCTAAGCTTTTTGTCTTTTGATGGTCACTAGATCATTCCCAAAGTTCTAAAATTGCTTCATCACCACTTCTTGAAACTCTTTAGAGGCATTAGATGATGAAGTGGAAGCTTCAATTGAGCTTTGATTCTTGGGGGTGGGTATAGGAGGTAATATAGGTGCTTGGCTAGTATTTGGGCTTCCTAACTTAGGGTACAAAGGCATATATGGTCTAGGAGTGATTTTTTCAGCTTGAATCAAATGGTTCTAAGCCCCTATAGAGAGGATATAGGATGTAAGTAATGTGGTGCCCCCCATTGAATCATCAGAGAAATATCAAAATTTAAAGCCCTAAAAAACTATAAGAAAGCACCTTCATTAGTGGGCTTTACTGCTGTTAGTTGCTCTAACAAAGACAAGTTATCACCCTTTTCCCCAAACTGATTATGAAGAGCCATGCATAGCTGGTTCCAGTTCTAGATAGAGCCTGCTTCAATACTCCTAAACCATTGTGAAGCTTTCCCTTTAAATGAAGAGGCAAGAAACTTAACCGCAATGTCCATCTCATGAATCTTGTGGATTGTACAACCATTTGCAATATCTTGGACATGGTCACCAAGAGAAGTTTGGTTTCCCTAGTGAAATATGGGATGCTTTTTAATGATGCAATAGGAACTGAGTTTTGTGCAATCGAGGTGATTGGACTACTGCGGTGAAGTTGTCATATGGATTTTGTTGTGTGATTCTGATTAGCCTAAGAATCCTAGTAGACTGAAAGAAAGGCCTTGCAGGTGAAGGTGTTGACAAGGTTCTTCTTGGTCGAGATGGAGACCTCTGAACTCTTCTTCCCCTCCTTTTTCTTCCTGGGGATAGATGCAATTATTCGAGGCATTAGATGATGAAGTGGAAGCTTCAGTTGAGCTTTGATTCCTGGGGGTGGGTATAGGAGGTAATATAGGTGCTTGGCTAGTATTTGGGCTTCCTAACTTAGGGTACAAAGGCATAGATGGTCTAGGAGTGATTTTTCCAGCTTGAATCAAATGGTTCTAAGCCCCTATAGAGAGGCTATAGGATGTAAGTAATGTGGTGCCCCCCCATTGAATCATCAGAGAAATATTAAAATTTAAAGCCCTAAAAAACTATAAGAAAGCACCTTCATTAGTGGGCTTTACTGCTATTAGTTGCTCTAACAAAGACAAGTTATCACCCTTTTCCCCAAACTGATTATGAAGAGCCATGCATAGCTGGTTCCAGTTCTAGATAGAGCCTGCTTCAATACTCCTAAACCATTGTGAAGCTTTCCCTTTAAATGAAGAGGCAAGAAACTTAACCGCAATGTCCATCTCATGAATCTTGTGGATTGTACAACCATTTGCAATATCTTGGACATGGTCACCAAGAGAAGTTTGGTTTCCCTAGTGAAATATGGGATGCTTTTTAATGATGCAATAGGAACTGAGTTTTGTGCAATCGAGGTGATTGGACTACTGCGGTGAAGTTGACATATGTATTTTGTTGTGTGATTCTGATTAGCCTAAGAATCCTAGTAGACTGAAAGAAAGGCCTTGCAGGTGAAGGTGTTGACAAGGTTCTTCTTGGTCGAGATGGAGATCTCTGAACTCTTCTTCCCCTCCTTTTTCTGCCTGGGGATAGATGCAATTATTCAAATATACCTTCTTTCCTTGCTCTAGACTAGGTGAGATTCATGAATCTCCCAAGCTTGGGCTGCTGAAGCTAGTAGATTTGTTTCTTTTGGAGTTTCCAGATGTACAATTATAAGGCTTCTTAAAAGCCATAATCATAGCAAGTGTACATCAATTCCTACTGTAATAATATGGTGACTTCTTAGTCCCAACGGGTGTGCCAAAAATGTTAGTGTAGAATCACACCACCCCCAACTGAGTTCTAAAAGATCTTCTTTTCTAAGGTAGGTTCATTTAGTGTGATTACATAACATTGAAATTTCCCCAAGGTGTGGGACCTTGCAAAAATGGGAAAGCTCTTTAGATTGAATGTTGGTTCCTTATTCCTCTATTTAGGTGAATATGTAGAAACTTGTGGAGGGTCTGTTCTTAATCCTAATCTAAACTTTACCAAGGCGACAAGGATAGAAGTAATATAGAAATTAAAACAAATCTAAACTACGAGGGGATGCACCAAAGGAATGATGGACACTTTTTTTGCTAATAGACAAAAACCAAAAAAATGCATACAATAAACAAGCACAGATATCCAGATATATAATGGAAGACCAGATGAAAGCAAAAGAGGCAAGAAGGATCTAAAATCGATCACAGATGTGTTTTATTGCTTTGTAGATTGATAAAGTCCATTACAAAGTAGCCAAGAGGCAGAAACGTAATGCAATTTTGATATAAGGCCTGAACCCCATAGATCCCTTTGCTAGAAGGAGAAGGGAGCCTACAAAATAAATAATGTCCAACCATTTACAGTGAATCCTGCTCCCGCCTTTATAGATTCAACCTGAGAGAAGAAGGAGAAAGAGAAGTAGGAAAAATAGGTTGTAGATCAACCACCACTGTTAATGCCTTTGATGAAATCTATCCCCAAATCTATCCTTACTGTATCGATCCTTAGTTCAACGTCTTAGAGGTAAAGGAAACAGTGGAAATGAATCGAATCCAATCTGGTTGTTGAGATTGGTGGATCCTGTATTGAAATCTTGAAGATGTTTTCCTCCATTTACTTTACCTAACCTCCTAAAAAATAAAGTCTCATACCTCCATTGTGTAGGTGAGGCCAAGATCTTTCCAATGGTGTCAGATTCACAATATTTTGAGCCCTGAGTCGAAAGATATGCCCCTTCAATTTTTGTATCCAATCCATACAAGTGGGCGGGAAAACTAGTTTGAAAAATGGGCCCCTCTTTAATATGAAACATGTGGAAGTCTTTGGTTGGCTAGGAATATTCACTCTAACTTTTTCCTTTATGCCTTTTGAACGAAAGGCAAAAGTTCACTTTTTTCCCTGACTCCCCGCCTTGGCTTTGACTCGGGTCTAAGTGCTGACTTTTTCCCTAGGTGGAGTTACGGGCCATTTTGTAACTTTTACCCCCTTTTGAGGTAAAGGGAAAAAAATCAACTTTTTCCTTGACACCCCACTTTCCTCTAGGACACGTGACAGTCTAACACCTGTTTGGAAGCCTTCTCTTTATTTAATCTTTGAATGAACACCATTAAAACACTTGGAAGCCTCCGCTGGCTTGTTTGTGCATTGACTATTCAAATGACTCTACCCCCGCTGGAATGACACGTGGAGGCACCGAACTTGCTTGAAAACCCAACCCAAAGTTTGCCTTTGGAGAAGCATTGTTAAGAAATGTGGCTCCTTCTGTTACCTCTTCCATACTTAGTCGTTTTTGGACCCTTCCCGAACTGTTTTGAGCCTGAGGACTTCAAATATTTGTCATTTCTTCTTCTTCTTCCAGTTTTTGTTTCCTCTGTAGCATCTCCCTTTTTTGTCTGACCCTGCTATTCCATTGTTGAGTCTACATATAACTTGCATAATGAATTTAAGGTGTAGAAATGGCTTGACAGAGTCGTTTCTTCCTATACAGGATCCTTTGCTCTTTCTTCATCTCTGCCACTTCATTGCTGAATCTTTTTTGCAACCAATTTGTAGGATTAAAATGATTTCTCTTGGTTCCTTTTATGCGGGGTCGTGATTCAATCCAATATTTAGCTCGGAATGAAATATGGATAATAGTATCCTTTAAGGAATAAATCCTTAAACTCCTTATACAACTCCACTATGTTCACTAACTCCACATCTAACCAATAGTAGTCAATGGTAGTCAACTATGGCTATGCTTAAAATCTAATGTGTACCTCCATTTTTTCCACGAGTTTATTCTAGTACTTATTCTCTATATGATAGAAATATTATATAGTGCACTTGCTTACATTGGATAGATTTTTTAAGTGTTCCTTGGAGTCTTCCTAGTATTTTACCTTCATCAAGGCCCTCCTTTCTTCTATTTGATCCCTATTATTAGTGCCTTTTATAGCTCTCTTGACTAGAATGAGAATCTTCATTTAATATCCCCTCAAGCACATAGGATTCCTTTTCATAGAGTTGAGCTAACCTTTATTCCATAACTCCATCATATTGGAATATTTACATTTCCATTTCACTCCTTAGTGTCTAGTTTAATGTAAATTTAATTGATTAAATATTATTTTCAAAGTAAATATTTTACCTAATGATGTATAAATGCTAATATACAATGAGATGCAAATAATATATCATATGAAATATAAAAACCTAAGCAAGTAGGAGAGATAGGAGGGTTTAATTGATTTATGAGTGAATAGTGTGTGTAATGGAAAGTTGCAAAATCTATGGAAAGAGGCTAAAGAACCTCAAATCTTCGCTAACTCATCCATGCACCTTGAGATTAGAGCTAAACAAGAAACTATCTATGCATATATAAATTTGAAACTAACATTCAAACCCTAGCATATATACTACTCTCTACTCCATGAAAGCTTAATGAAAGTGAACCTAGTTAGATTCTAAGAAATCAAATTGTGTGTTGTTTACTCCCAAAAATAGTGAAGAGATCTCTTCAAGTTGGCTACATGGCCAAACTTTAGATCTTCCCCTACTAACTATATTTGGCATGGATGGATGCAAGATGAAGGAGCTCTCAACAATTGAGGATAGCCAAGATCAAATGCCTATTAGCTTGACTAATGCAAATGAGGTCTAATGCCAATATCTCCAAATGTGAGAGATAAGGACTTGTGAGTGAAGTTCTAGTTTGAATGGATAGGCTTAGCCTTATATTTATAGTTTTCCACTTGGGAGAATTTTGAGTTTGGGTGCATGTGGGACTAAATATAAAAAAACATTCTTAGATTAGATTAGGATAAACATGCTTTAGGCTTTGTTAAGCTAGGATTAGGCTATTTAAACTTGATTAGCAAGTGATTAGAGACTCATTAAGAGTTGGGAGGGGTCTGGATAACCAATTATGATTGATAGATAACCTACGAAGCTAATAGAAGTGGTCTAGAGAGAACTAGGGAGGTTCTGAATGGTCGAAAGGAGGAATGTTTAGCTAATAAGAGAGATATTAGCCAAATAAGCTGCTTATAGGAGGGATATGACCAAAAGAGTGTTTTGAATGGGCATTCGAGAATGGAATGAAGTATGGGGATTTAACAAAGTGTTGTTAATTGATTAGATTGGATGAAATGCTAAGTGTAAGCATAGTTTAGGTGTCTACAAATAGAAAGTGATATGGGCTATGAAATACTAGAAAAATCTGAGAAGAGTGTCGTAGAGACTCATTGGAGGTTCTGAACTTTGAAACAAAGACATGAGCACCCATAATAGGGTAGAAGAGACCATGTGTTGGTGTCTGAATCTGGGCACTAGTGTTCAGGTAGATATTGCAGATGTGGGTCTTTTAGTGTTATATAAGCTTCATTGTTAATCCCTAATTGTCTCTCTAGATTCATTTTTTGATCTACGACTATACTTGTAACTTGTAAGAAATAAGTTCACCTACATATGCCTACAAATTAAAAAAAAAAATGGAAAATGTAGAATGGGGAGTCAGAATGACCCCGACGGTCACCCGAAGCGTGAAATTACGACTTAATATTGCACTACATATTAGAATCCATGTATTTATTATGTGTGTGCAGAAATGATTCCCTAGGATGTCCTTGTGTAAGTTGCATAGTGATTTTGGGATAACTCTAGAATTTAGAAGATGTATAGTATGTGTGGATGGAAAATAATATACTTCCCCTTTCTATATTGTGTATGTAAAAGTATGTATCCCTTTCCCTTAAATGGATGCTAGATGGATGCATTTGATGCTCTTTTTCCTTTGAATATAATATTAGGTGGTAGTATGTAATGTTTAGTGCTTGGCCCATAATTTTGAAAACATAACTATGTATTTATATGTTTCCCTTATTTAAATTTCATAATTAACAACTGAAAGGTCAACCCAAAGTAATAAAAAAGTTAATTAAGAAGCGAAAGGGGTAAAACAATGTAATAAAAAGGTAAAGAGGGATATGAGTGTCTAGGAGGACAAGAGCGCTTGGTGATAGTGTCCCTATCGGGCGTTAGTGTCTAAGGCCATAGAAAGATAAAACAATAAAGTTCCGGTAAGAGTAAAATACTTATAAATCTAATAAAAGTGTAGAAGACAAGAGAAAAGACTAAAAAGCATTGTTAATTACTAGTTTTATTTCTTAGGAATCATGTAAATGCTAGTATGTTTTTAGGACCTATAAATGTACCCAAGTGCGTATATTTTGTGATTACAGTTTTTCCCCAATTTATGATGTTGAATGAATACTCGATAACATAAAGTACTCAGAATATGTATACCTTAGGATCCTATAGAGTACGGTGAATAACATGTTGAGAAGACATGTGAAGTGTGGAGACTAGGAAAAGGGGAGTGGACCCTAGGGGTAAATAGTATGTGTAGTTTTTACTTGTTTTTGTGCTTGTATTTTATGATGTAGGCTATTTATTATTGTGTATCAAAGATGAGCTTACAAAATAAGAGTGAAAGTGTAGTCAAAGTCCTGTATATGAAAAATTTGAATAAGTTATGTATAAGTATGTAAAAGTGAAAATATGTAAAAAGAAAGGTGCAACTGATGTATACAAGTGTAAATGATGGAAATGTGTCCTAAAATGCTACAAAGGGAAATTTTTTTGGGTGATCTCACACCAAGAGTGAGTTTTTTGGGTGATCTCATAGAAAGTATGAGTTTTTTTGGGAAATTCCATGCCATAGGAGAAGAGTGTTAGGGAGAGAGGTCTAGTTTTACTCTCCTTCCATGATTTCTTCCCCAATTACCACCACTACAGATGGTACGTCTTATGTTGTTCTTTGTTTTTCTGTATTTTTCTATATTATAACTGATTATAGGAGATAAAATGCATTTTGTAATTGGAGGAAAGTTCTTGTTACAAGAGAACTATGTTGTAAATTAGTGAAGACTATGCTGAACTGATAAAACTATCTATTTCTTCCCCCAAGAATTTAACACTCAGGGGAGAATAGGAGCACCCAAGCGCTAGCATCTAGTTTTGGTCACTAGTGTATATATTATGCATGGAGTCAAAGTCTAATTCTAGATTGTTTCGTGACTATATATGTGTGTTGTTTCTTGACTATATATGTGTGTTGTTTCTATACTATACTGATATGAACTATATCTCCAAGCTTGTTATAGGGGTGATTTGTTCACCCAATGTATGCCCTCTTGTTTGGGGTGCATGCAAAAACTATAGGAGAATGCGGCCCAAAGTAGAGGACCTGATGCTGATATGAAATGGATACATGTAGGGGGTAGGGGATGTGCATGGTAGAAGCCAAGGAAAATGGAAACAAAGTAGGCTATTATAAGTGTTAGTAGTACAAGTATCTAACATGCAATAGAAAACAATGTAATAAGTAAATAAGAAGATAAGATAGACCACAAAAAGTGGGTTTCATACATGGGACATTGCTCACAATGTCACAAGACAATCAAAGCCAAAGTAGCCAAAGGAATAAAATGATCGCATAAAACATATGGCATAACCCACAAAAAATAACATAAAACAAAAAAAAATAGAAAGGAAAATGTATCAGATAACCATGGTTGTAAATAGACTTGCAAGGAAAATGCTACACATGAAGCACCCATTAGAATGTTATAAAGATAAAGAGTATGCCAAAGGATGTATAAAAAAACAAAAATTAGAGTAACTATATTGAGAAGTGGTGAATAATGTAGCAATAGAACCTGCAATGTGTAGGATGTGAGAATAGTAAAAGCAGATGCCCCCAGGAGCCTCAGTGGGATTGGTTAAAGATACAGTGCCAAGCATCATGCATCATGTAAGGACCTGTAAGAGATATAAATTTACTTATAAAGTGTAACATCCACATTTTAAGATACTAGAACAAGGGAATTTTTTTTTATACAACGTTCCCTGTTATGAATTATATAATTCAAACACACGTTCAAGTTTTAATAATTGTTCTCTGTCCAACTAATGTAGTTTGGATCACACAATTTCCTTTTAAAACCAATGTTCTCTGTTCACATACTTGCAATATGGAACACACATTCAATGCCATTCAATCATATAACAGTTACCTACTTCCACAGGCTTAAAAATAGCCCTCAGATTTTCCCAAGACAGAATCAATAACCAAAAATTACAGCAGGTTCGACAGAACCATGGAGGAACAAAATGCAGAGCAACTAAAATCCAAATGCACACAACAACAAACAAACTTCCCTCACAATCCTCTTTCCAAGGCGAGTTGGTCACTAAGACCAAGACAATTAAAGCATTGAATGCATTCCTTTTTTTTTTCCCTTTTTCCTCACGCAACCGCTGACTCAAGTTGGTGAGTTACTAATTTCAAATTTTTGCATGCAATCATGGTTTAGTTTCATAACTAGCTAGATGCCTCCAACTTTCCCTATGTTCCCACCAAACTTGGCGCTGCAACTAGTAAGGACGCCATTCATTGTCCTAATTAATTTCCAACCTTCCCTCCTTATCCTTTCCATCCACATGGGTCTATGCGTCCCCTTCCTTAGGTTAGGATTAGTTTAGGATTTTAATAGTCCATATCTAGGTCATTCACCTAGTTCATAGGTTAGTAGAATTTACATCTATTTTCACCCTTATAAAATCTAAAATCCATATAGGATAGTAGTTAGGATATTAGATAAAACTTAGGGGTAGGTTAGGGTTTAATCCCCTATTATTTAATTAATTAGTTTCCAATCAATTCCTTCCGACTGACATTCATATTCAACACTATGCAGGACGTTTCGTCCCATGTTCCACATACCTGAGCCACCCGCATCTAGGCCTTTATCACCTTACATGGTCTAGCGTTACAACGGTGTGCGGTTTGAGAATCGAACCTTTTTCATTGGCATCTACATACCAGATATTTATACCTGAAATCAGGTGCTGCAACATTTACATCAACCTTTCGTCTGGTTTACAAGTAAATCGACAAAGCGATCACAAGAAGGTCACAACATACCTTGGATCAATAGAATTGATTCAAGGTGTGCTGTCAATCAGCGAATAGAGTTCATCAAGCATACGAAATTTTTTTTGTCACATCAGTAATCATACAAGTAATAATAACTTCTATCCCAAGTAACAAATTACAGCAAACAAGGGTCCAGATTAACAACACATTCCTTTAAGATCAAAGATATATCTTAACATGTTTATCTTCATTTCTACAGTTACAACATTATGAAAAGTAATCACCATGATAACTTACAAAATCCAAGGCATTACATTCCTCCCTTCTTAAAGAATCATCGTCCCGATGATCAAATTAACCAATTCAAGGAGTTTATAGGACAAAATTTAGTTATTGTCCTTCCATTCATAAGTTCATACCAAAAACAGATTCACTCTTTAAAACAATGTTTTAAGACAACTGTAAAATAGACCAATAATTGTCTAAATTTGGTAGAATTATCAATTTTTTTTAATTTCAATTTCAATCAAACAAGTATGGAAAATAAGATCTCATTTCTTCGAGATTTTCCCAAGTTGCACTTTCTTCACTAAACTGGTCCCACTAGACCTTACATTGATTCACTTTGTGATTTCTTAAGCACAACTGGCGAGTTCCCAGCACTCAAATGGGCTTAACCACGATTATTCCTGGGTCTTGGACCTGCAAGGAATTCCAATTCAGCACATGTGATAAATTTGTTACGTATTTCTTAAGCAAAGAAATATGAAAAACATCATGCATTTGTGATAAAGCAGGAGGTAATGCTAGATGATAAGTTACAGGGTTGATTATTTCAACAATTTCAAAAGGTCCCACATAACGTGGCGATAACTTGGCAACCTTGCCAAAAGTTATTGAGCTCTTTTTCGGCTTAACCCGAAGAAATAACTTCTCACCAAGTTTATAATTCCTATCAACCCGCTTTAAGTCTGCATAACTCTTTTGCCTATTGGCAGCCTCCTTTAGATGTTCCCGAATCATTTTGATTTGTTGTTCCATTTCCTTGAGGATTTCTAGCCCAATTACCTCTCTGTCCTCTACGTTGTCCCAGCTAACAGGGGTTCTGCATTTTCTTCCATACAATGCTTCAAAGGGTGCCATTTTTAAAGAGGCATGGTATGTATTATTGTAGGAAAATTGAACCAGCGGAAGGTATTCCTCCCATTTATACTGCTGGTCCATGCAATACATTCTTAACATGTCCTCTAAAACTTGATTGACTCTCTCGGTCTGTCCATCCGTCTCCGGATCATATGCAGAGCTGAAGTTTAATTTAGTTCCCAAGGCCATATTAAGCGTTTGCCAAAACCTTGATGTCATCCTCAGATCTCTGTCCGATATAATAAATTCGGGTATTCCATACAATCTAAAAATTTCATGTACAAATCTTCTTGCTAACACTGGTGCATCATCTTTCAAATTACTTGCAATGAAGTGTTCCACTTTGGTTAATTTGTCGACGACAACCAGGATAATATCATGCTTATTCCTTGACATAGGCAATCCTTGAACGAAATCCATCGTTATCACTTGCCATTTGTACTGTGGAATGCTGTGGGTATACAATAATCCAGCGGGATGCATATGTTCCACCTTAACATTCTGAAATTCCAAGCAGTGTGTTACAAATTCCACCACATCCTTTTTCATTCCCTTCCAAAAGTATTGTTGCTTGAGATCAGTAAGCATTTTCGTAATGCCAGGGTGTCCAGAAAAAGATGAATTATGAAATTCAGTTACCAATTTCCTTCTTAAATCATTTGCCAAGGGTATATAAACCATATTTTCGAATCTCAGAATTCCTTCACTATCAAAGTGAAATCATTTATACTTCACATCCTTTGGATCTACAGCAAGTGTTGTTTTAACTTGCTGGAAATAAGGATCTGATTCCAAGGCATCTTTCACCTCATCCTTAAACTGAGTTCTTAACGTTATAAGAGAAGAGATGTGCTTCCTTCGACTCAGAGCATCTGCCACTCTATTTTCCTTGCCTTTGATGTAGCTTATATCAAAATCATACTGAGACAGAAATTCTAAACATCTTCACTGTCTTGCATTCAAATTTGGCTGAGTAAAAAATATACTTCAACCCCAGATGGTCAGTTTTTAACTCAAAAGGTTTGCCTAAAAGGTAATGCCTCCACATTTGAAGTGCATGTACAATGGCAGTGAGCTCTAGGTCATGTGGAGCATAATTCTATTCATGTAACTTAAGCTTTCTGCTTTTATAAGCTATAACATGGTTATTCTGTAATAGAATACCTCCAAGGCCTTCTCCTGATGCATCCGTTACAACCATTAAATTTCCATTTGGATTTGGTACAGTTAAAATAGGTGTTGTAGTTAACTGTTCCTTTAAATTATTAAAGGCAGATTCACATTTGTCAGTCCTGACAAATTTCTTATCCTTATTTTGCAGTGAAGTGATTGGGGCAGCAATTTTTGAAAATCCTTAATGAACTTTCTATAATATCCTGCCAAGCCCATGAAGCTTCTTACTTCATGCACGTTCTTAGGCGCAGGCCATTCAATTATACCTGCAATCTTTGAAAGGTCTACAGCTATTCCGTTCTTGCTTATAACGTGTCCCAAATAATGAACCTTTGCATCATAAAAGGAATATTTAGACAGTTTACCATACAACTTCCTCTTTCTTAAAACTTCCAGCACTACCCTTAAATTTTCTTGGTGCTCTTTGACATTTTTAGAGTTTATAAGAATTTCGTCTAAGAACACAAGCACAAAATTGTCTAGGTATTCTTGAAAAATATTGTTCATCAGATTCATGAAGGTGGCAGGTGCATTTTTCAACCCAAAAGGTAACACCGTGAATTCATAATGCCCGTACCTTGTTCTAAAAGTTGTTTTATGAATATCTTCTTCCTTTATTCTCAGCCGATGATACCCAGATCGAAGATCTATTCTTGAATAGACTGATGCTCCATGCATTTGGTCAAACAGATCATCAATCCTAGGAAGTGGGTATCGATTCTTAATAGTTGCCTTGTTTAACATTCTATAATTAATGCACAGTCTCAATGTGCCATCCTTTTTATTTACAAAAATTACCGGTGCTCCCCATGGTTAGACGCTTGGTCTTATCAGCCCCTTAGTCAAAAGTTCCTGTAATTGAGCCTTTAACTCTACCAACTCGAGAGTGGTCATTCTATAAGGTGCCTTAGATATGGGTTCAGTTCCTGGCTTGATTTCTATTACAAAGTAAAACTCTCGTTTGGGTGGAAGACCTGGTAATTCCTCCGGAAATACATCACTGAAATCCCTTAATAATGGATATTTTTCCATGAAATCATTATCCTCCTTAGCATTTTCTGTCATTTTTACTTTATACAAGGTGCAACCTCTATTTTTAGCCCTTCTTAGTTATATAGATGTTAGTTTTCTAACTGCAACTTCACGCTTTACACCTTGAATGACTGCTGCTTTTTGCAGGTCGTCAAAACAACAAATTTGTTTTTCATAACAAACGACCTTTGCCTTATGTTCTGCCAGCCAGTTAACTCCAATAATGATATCATATGATCCTAAAGGAGTGGCATACAGGTCAACTTCGGTGGAGAAACTGGGCAAGTCAATAATTGCCCCAAAAAGGCACATTTCGACTGTATGGACAACATTATTCCCTTAATGCACTGTCCATGTCTTATCCATTCATTCAGCTTTTTTTTTAAATTTCATTGCAAGTTTATTAGAAATAAAGCATTCAGTAGCTCCAGTATCAAAAAGTATGACTAAAGGTGTACCAAATAACTTACCCAGAACTTCTATAGGCGTAACTTGCTTTTCAGCTTGTCTGTTAGCCACTGCAGCGTGTATCCTATGCTGTTGATCACGATCATCCTTCTTCAGAGGACAGTGACTCACGTAGTGGTCTTTTCCACAGTTGAAGCATCCTCCAACTGGCCCTTTCCTAGGCTCAAATTTGTTACCAGCTTTGAAGTTATCATTCTGGCTTCCATAGGACTTTTGTCCATTGCCACTAACTTTTGCGAAGCTGTTCCGCACACTATTTACAGGTTTGTTCATTACAAATTTCTTGTTGTTATCTACAAAAATTTTGTTTTTCACACCAAACCTTTTCCAAGGCCCCCTTTTGGGTGCAAGAGATGAAGAAGAGTTGGGAATCTTCTTCCTTATCTCTTCCCTATGAGCAGAAATTACTCTCAATTTCTGTTCATGTCTTATTGCCTTTTCGACAACTCCTTCCATGGTGGTTGGACTGTGGACATCCACTTCACCACCAATGATGGGATTCAGTCCCATTATGAAATTTCATATTCTGAACTTCTCATCAGCTTGGTACTGCGGCATATACTTAAGGAGTTTAGTAAACCCTTCCCAGTATTCTGTCACCGTCAGCCTTCCTTACGACCAGTTCTGAAATTCAGTCATTTTCCTATCAAAATAGAGTTGAGGCAGCCATCGTTGCCTAAAGTAACCCTTAAATTGATCCCAAGTTATGTCTGATTCGACAATATTCAACTCAACCTTATGGTTGTCCCACCATGATGATGCTTCATGAGAAAGTTGATATGCTCCCCATATCACTTTGGTCTCCTCGGAGAAGTTTCTTATTGCAAAGTACTTCTCCATTTCATTGATCCAATTCTCAGCTCCGTCCCCAAGCATTGTTCCATCAAACTTTGGAGGACTTATTCTCTTTATGTCATTTGTAAGTTCAGCTACTAATCTTTCCCTTTTAGTTCCAGGATGATTAGGAGCATTCACATTACTATTATCAACACCTAGATTCCCTCCATTGGTGTTGTCCAAAGGAGGTGGCTGATCATTTATATCAGCTTCTTCTTCCTCCTCTTCATTTCCCATTGACTTCTGTTCCAAAACAGTCAAATGATCTCTCATGTCTAGTAGGGCAGCAAGGATTTCATCCAGCTTTTGAGCAGTAGCTACTTCTCCACCCGGTAACAGGTTGTTCGCAGCATTTCTTCTTGTTCTGACCATTTTCTGTTCAATAAGAAAATGTAAACCTTATTAAATTGTGGACTCATTAGGTCCAAGAGCTGCAACCTTCAGCTCTGATACCAAGATGTAACATCCGCATTTTATGATACTAGAACAAGGGAATTTCTTTTTTATACAACGTTCCCTGTTATGAATTATATAATTCAAACACACGTTCAAGTTTTAATAATTGTTCTCTGTCCAACTAATGTAGTTTGGATCACACAATTTCCTTTTAAAACCAATGTTCTCTGTTCACATACTTGCAATATGGAACACACATTCAATTCCATTCAATCATACAACAGTTACCTACTTCCACAGGCTTAAAAATAGCCCTCGGCTTCTCCCAAGACAAAATCAATAACCAAAAATTATAGTAGGTTTGACAGAACCATGGAGGAACAAAATGCAGAGCAACTAAAATCAAAATGCACATAGCAACAAACAAACTTCCCTCACAATCCTCTGTCCAAGGCGAGCTGGTCGCTAAGACCAAGACAATTAATGCATTGAATGCATTCCTTTTTTTTTCCCTTTTTCCTCACGAAACCGCCGACTCAAGTTGGTGAGTTACTAATTTCAAATTTTTGCATGCAATCATGGTTTAGTTTCACAACTAGCTGGACACCTCCAACTTTCCCTATGTTCCCGCCAAACTTGGCGCTGCAACCAGTAAGGACGCCATTCATTGTCCTAATTAATTTCCAACCTTCCCTCCTTATCCTTTCCATCCACATGGGTCTATGCGTCCCCTTCCTTAGGTTAGGATTAGTTTAGGATTTTAATAGTCCATATCTAGGTCATTCACCTAGTTCATAGGTTAGTAGGATTTACATCTATTTTCACCCTTATAAAATCTAAAATCCATATAGGATAGTAGTTAGGATATTAGATAAAACTTAGGGGTAGGTTAGGGTTTAATCCCCTATTATTTAATTAATTAGTTTCCAATCAAGTCCTTCCGACTGACATTCATATTCAACACTATGTAGGATGTTTCGTCCCATGTTCCACATACCTGAGCCACCCGCATCCAGGCCTTTATTGCCTTACGTGGTCTAGCGTTACAACGGTGTGTGGTTCGAGAATCAAACCTTTTTCATTGGCATCTACGTACCAGATATTTATACCTGAAATCAGGTGCTGCAACATTTACATCAACCTTTCGTCTGGTTTAAAAGTAAATCGACAAAGCCATCACAAGAAGGTCACAACATACCTTGGATCAATGGAATTGATTCAAGGTGTGTTGTTAAAT
>JAHRHJ020001398.1:0-24548 GCA_019776745.2 Taxus chinensis
CGCGATGCCTTCCTATACCTTTGCGCCTTTTCTCCTGTGCTGTTCTCCCACGTGGACTCTGTGTGTGAGTTCTACTAAGTGTTTTCTCTTATCAACATTACCCCACACTAATCTCATTGTCACCCCCTGACAATGGTGATGTCCAAAACTTACACAAAGAATGGATAAATAAAGAATGGTTGAATAAAGAATTTTGAATAAGGTATACACAACAAAAAAACTGTTCAGGCCTCAGGCTCCTCCATTTCATTCTGAAGCAGCAACTCTGGATATTCCTCTTTTATATCTTACTTCCAAGTTCTCCCACTCTACCAACACCATTCTTTCCTTCTCTGGCATGTCTACAATGATAGACTCTAGCTCATCCATAGTTAGCTTTCCCTACTCATTATGTATCACAAGCATTACCCTTGACATAGAGGTTTGCACCCCTTCCAATATATCCATCTTTTGAGCAATGAGCTTTCCAAGCTCATCTAACCTTTCCTTATGCGGTGCATGTGCCATAACTAGTGTCTCATGCTTCTACTTCACTAGGATTAATCAGTCAGCATGGCCTAGGGTTGCATCCTTCATAGCCTTTTGTACTTCATTATCTTCCTCCAATGTTTTTACCACAATCAGCACATCTGGAGCTGTGCATATCATTAGTGCATGATTAGCTTTCTTCAGCTCATCATGGATGGCTTGTAGTAGGCCTTCATAAGTAGTAATCTTCCTTGCTACTGCAACATGTGCTTTCTCTGCCTCTTCTGTGGGGTCCTTGGGCTGTTTTGATATACACACCTTTTCATCCTTTAACACTAATGTTATAATTGTCTTTACATAGTGCATCACAAAAGGAAATTCTTTTGGTACTTGGGATTCTAAATGTGGGCATACCTTTAGGACATCATCTCCAATTTCCTCTGCCATACTAACAAAAGTGTCATTTTTCTTTTTCTCAGGTCCCTTTCCTGTACTAGGTGCACTATCTCCACATCCTTCACCTTCAACTCCTCTATAAGCACTTTAATTGTAGCAGATTTGTCAATGTTTCTTCTAGCTACCTCAGCAGATACTTTTACCAGATGCATTACTTACCTACTCATCTATCATAACAGTTGGTTTAATTGTCATGTGTTAGGCTTCAGGTGCCTTCTTCAATCACCCAGACACGCATGATTCTTCACAGACATCAAAATCTGGCTCATCCATATGCGTGTGCATCAACCATGAAAGTTATCTTCCATGTTCACAACGTCACCTTGTCCTCATCCATAAGTGCCCATCCGAATATATCCTTCTGCTCAATGGTGCTCTATAACTGAGTGCGAACAATTTCTCTTGGGTCCTCTACATAACCCATAGTATGTAACATTGGCATCATCACTTTTTTGTCCGATGGGACCTTGGCCCTCTTGGAATGGCTACATCAAGGTTAGGAATACTAGATGTATCCTTACCCTTGTCCTGTGTGGCCTCTAACTATTCCCCTTCTCCTCCTTCCATTTTCTCCTCTCTTCATGTTGAGGCTCCTCTTCTACTGGAGATGAGGGAGCATTCTCCTCAGATTCTTCTACTTCCTCGCCTAGCTTGAGTTTTCTTCTTTTCTTCTCCTCTGGCTCCTTTACTTGTTGGGTTTCTCCTTGTACCCTTGTGCACTTCAATACTTTCTTAAATATTTGGTCACCCTACTCTTCCCTAGTAACTCCTTCTCCCTGTGAAGCCATCGTGCGCTCCTTCTCCTTTTGGCCAGATGGCTACTTCCTCCTCCGCACCAATCCACCACTATCCTCCTGCTCTTCATCCTCTTCCTCATCATCTTGCTTGGGTTCAGAGGGCCTAGGTGCCAGGATGTTCTCCATGGTATGCTTCCCCTTCGGTGGCCCTAGAAGCATGCAAATCATTTTCCACATACTTGTTATTTTCCATTTTTGGCTTAAGTTGAAGGTATATCAGCTGGCCCCGATATCTGCAATGGCAAGTGTCTCTGGTTTATAATGCTCAAAATCTCTGAGATAATACTCTCATTATATGCATTCTTCCCTAGATATCCATATGTTTTCCAAGGTGTGGTATTCACAGTCCACCTTGTCTGCATTAAATACTAACCTTCGTGTGTGTCGGTGAACCAATGAACTAAAGCTTGGAAATATCATGCATTTCAAATGTGTAAGGTATTTTGCACCAGGGGCTCCATGACCCATCTACAATTGGAAAGCACACAATACAAAAGTGTTGGTAGACTACAAACTATGCCTACTTCCCTAGAACCGAAGGTAACTCCTTGGGTATATGCCATTCCTCTTCAAACGTCGCGTGGAGCCTGTCATACCACATCTCTGCTCTCTCCTTTACCTCATCCATCATAGACCCCTTGCATAGATACTTACTGAATCATTCAGCTGGAGACTTGTAGATTCATGGGGTATTCCATATATTCTCTTCTTGGGACATCTAAGTACCCCAATCTCCATGAATACCAAACTTAGCAAAACATATCCAAAACTTATCTTGTTTCCTGTGATAATGCTTCCTCTACTATTTTCTCTGTAATGAAGCCCTGACAATGTTGTAAGTGACTCCTTCTGACATGGGATTTTCCACATGAAGCCATATAGAGTTAACTTGTGACCAACGATCTTGGTCATTCAACTTTGTAATCAGGTGTGCTACTGCCTGTACTACTGGATTTTTTTGTAGTTTAGCTCAATGTCCATTCCATGTGGTCCTTTCTGGTAGATCCAACACTTTTTGTGTCTCCAAAATGGTGCTCTTGTCAGCTAGGTCAATCTTAATATCTTCACATGTTGCCTTTAATCCAGTTACTATGGCAATAAGAATGGGTGTCAATCTTACCCTCCGTCCTACAAAATAGAAAAATTCCTCATGGACTTTGCTCATCAGCCATCTATACAATGGTGTATATTTCCCAAAGTATGGGAGGCTCATATAGCTGGTAGACACCAATCCTCTTCATTAGATCTTTCCCTCAGCATCATCATATACTGGCATGCCATCCTTAGTTCGATTCTGTTTGTTCAAGAGGTGAGAAAGTCATCTAATTTCTTCTGGTTATCCTTGGTCCAGTGATATACTCACTTATCTTGCTCTAGTTCTATGTGGGTATCCCATTCCTAGCCCATAATTACATCCTCAGGGTACTGCATCTCTGAAAAATTGATGGTTTCCGGGGCCATCTCTTCCCCTTCTTCTACTACCACCTTCTTCTTTTCCTTTACTGGTGTTGCTTTCTTCTTTGGAGCCATTCTTCTCTTTGGGTTTTGTTTTCTAGACCTTCTGCTCAAGTTTTTATTAGTTTCCTTCAAACCCTAACTCGATTCAACCGTGCCCTAATTTGCGAATCTAAAAAATTGCAATGCCCTAGCTCTATTCTGTCACTCTAACTTCATTCAAACCCTTCTCCTATGGGGATACAAGCCTTTCCAATACATAGATATCCTAGTTTTTCATGCCTGGTTTCTTGCTTTGCACCTTGAATCGCTTTACTTGGCTCTTCACACGTATCTCTTTGTCAAATTCTTCTTAGTCGCAAGGGTAAAAATGAAATCTGCATCCCGTCCTTATATAGATTTCCACTTTTTGATGCATTAATTACTCCTCCACCTACCAAATTCTCCTCATTTATTAGGGTTTTGTCATTTCCATGCGGTACATCTTCGCGCCAAAAAGCCCCTATAACCTTGGCTAGCTCCTTCCATTCTAGCCTCTCCTTGTGCCTCATTCAGAACTTATCTTTACCCAAATCTAGGTACTCAAAACCTCTGTCAAAGGCACCATTGGATAGTTAGCTCATGGCTGATACTTACCTGAGACAGGTAATATTTTCTCCTCACTCCATCTCCATCCTTGGAGTTATGAGCTTGAGAAGAAATCTTTTGAGGTCAATTTTACCCTTGAAGCTCCACCAATTATATGTCACAACGTGTCCTGGAGAGGCAACAAGGACCGTAGATGGGAAATCTTCCCAGCTTCCTACCTAAAGAGAGGAATTCACCATTGGTTGAAGGCCCACCCCACACTAAAATTATGTGTCAGTCCTCTGCGCATCAACATGCTCATATTGTAGTTATCATGCACGCAAGAATGCTTTATTGTTCACACAAACTTGAACTAAATTGACAAAGGCCATAGCGACGATCAGAAACAGAAAATTAGGGGAAGATAAAAACCTAATCTAAATGGCCACGTGTACTACCTTATTACGGCACCAAGAATATTATTTATAGTAGGGCTTTACCTACTCTCAAAAATAAGCAGGATGAAGCCATTGTGCCATCAATTGCTTCTAACTAACAAGCACCTGACTCAGGGTATGTAGTTATACGATATGGCCCCAACCAATGTACTTTGAGCTTTCCTAGATGGTGCAAAAAATTTAGATCATAGAGAAAGTACCATTTATCCAACTGCTAAATAAATTTTATCCCTGAATTTCTATCATGTGCCAAGCCTTTTTCATGTTCTTTATATCATTATTTTCTGACTCCATCTACAATGGTGTCGGCACTCATCTATTTGAACCATAGGTTCAATGGTATTCTTCTAAGTAGCTTAATCATCAGCTGAGACCTCTGGCACGTGCAATGCACAAAGATGCACCTAGGGAAAGGATGTTATGATGTATATGTATTGATGGAGATGCCGACATGTGGCACACATCCCCTTATCTTATTATATCATTCATTTATGATTTATTATGCTTAGGAGGTCGGCCTCAGTATTGGCCATAGGTTAGAATGGTATATATAGGGGTTAGAAGGTTGTAGTTAATCATCATATTGAGTATTGGAGTGTTATTGTATGGTTTGGAGGTTACCCCCTCGAAGTGGTATTGGAGGTTGCCCCCTCGAAGTGGCAAAGCTATTATATGAGCATATTGTCATCATTTATCTATATTTTGGTGTTCTCTCATGTTATTCTACTGTATATGTTCTGATTTATACAAGTAATATCCTTACAAGTGGTATCAGAGCAGCGATTTCGGCCAAAATTAGGGCAAAAACCCTAATTTTTTGTTTCGAATATATCTTGAAGAGGGTATCGAATTTTTTCCCAATTTTTGCATCATAATTTGGAAACACTCTAAGTCAGAATATCTGAAAATTTCAGCTCCATTGGATCTGTTTTGCGGATGTTATTGGTGTTTTAGGTTTTTTCATAAATTCACTTTTCAGGAAGCAAATTGTGGTATTTTTTAGCAAAATTTATATTTTCGGAAAGCTCTTGAAATTTCAGTTAGGGTTTGTTCTTTGTGTTTTTATCCATCTACCGAAATATTTTCAGAATTCCTAAACCCTAATCATGATCACGGGGATAACAAATTTTTATGGAAATGGTGAGATGGATGCTAAAGAATGGTGGATAAAATTTAAGAATATATATTTCTCATATTTCATGACAAGGAATAGGTTTTCACATTATCTTGGTGGTCCTGCATGGATTTGGTTTTCTGAGTTAAAAAATGACAGGAAGGATTGGTCTTGGGAGGAAATGGAACAACTTTTTATGGATAGATGGGACCACAAAGAGGAAGAAGAGTCAAAGGAAGATGATGGGGAAGAATATATTGAAGAATCAAGAGAGAAAGAAGATGAAGAGGAAGGTGAAGAAGATTCAAGGGAAGATGATGGTGCAGCATATATTGAAGAATCAAACGCAGAAGAAGTTGAAGAAGACTATGAAGAAGAGGAAGAAAAACAAGATATTGATGCAGAAGAAGATATTATAGCTCCCAAGAAGGAAGATACCATATTTCAGTTTCATGGATGCATTCAAAGGAATAAGATAATTGTTTCCATAAACCCTAACAGCAAGTATAACTTCATCAACAAGGATATGGCTCAACATCTACATATTCAAGAAAGTAATATCAAAGAAGCTCAAGTGAATGGTAAGAAAATTCAAGTTTTTGAAGATTTAAAACTTACTATGGACAAATATACTTTACATTCAGATTTTTTTGCCTTATATATGGATGGTTTGGATATTGTTCTTGGGTATCCTTGGTTAGAGACATTGGGGACAATTAATATTAATATGAAAAATAAGTTTATGAAGATTTGGTACAAAAAGAAGAAGGTCACTTTACAGGATATCAGGCTTAATGGAAATCAAAGAAAAGTCAATATAGACCATGAGGATGATTTAGAATATGGAGAAGAAGGGAATAAGGATGATTCAAAAGAGGAACATGAAGAAAAAGAAGGAAATGATGATTCATCTACTCAAGAGAAAAAGAAAATATCAAATGCAAAGGTGGAAGAAGAAAAGAAAGTTCAGAAACAGGTTGATAAGGTTGAGGATACTACAACTGCAGCATATGGAAATCCACGTCAACATGAGAGAAAAAAATCATGGAGATATCCCAGGGCACATCATATTTCCAACCAATATAGATATACAGGTAATTGGAGGAATAATCACTTTATTTATACAGGGGATCAATGGAGCAACAATTATGAAGCATGGAATCCTTATTATGGTTATACATGGAATCCTTATTATGGTTATGCATTGAATCCTTATGTTGGTTATGCATGGAATCCAAGGATGATAAACTATGGTCACGAATGGAATCAGAGTAGCGCAATGGAATATGGATATTAGTTCAGATATGTATCATCTACCAGGATCACATATGGATGGATGATCGATCATGGCGCAAAGTGTGTAAAAATTTACAACACACTCATTACATGGTTTCTTCTTATGTTTCGGGGACGAAACATGTCAAGGAGGGAAGGAATGCTATGCACCTAGGGAAAGGATGTTATGATGTATATGTATTGATGGAGATGCCGACATGTGGCACACATCCCCTTATCTTATTATATCATTCATTTATGATTTATTATGCTTAGGAGGTCGGCCTCAGTATTGGCCATAGGTTAGAATGGTATATATAGGGGTTAGAAGGTTGTAGTTAATCATCATATTGAGTATTGGAGTGTTATTGTATGGTTTGGAGGTTACCCCCTCGAAGTGGTATTGGAGGTTGCCCCCTCGAAGTGGCAAAGCTATTATATGAGCATATTGTCATCATTTATCTATATTTTGGTGTTCTCTCATGTTATTCTGCTGTATATGTTCTGATTTATACAAGTAATATCCTTACAGCAGCTGGTGAAATAGGCCCAAAAAAGTCAATCACCCATTTCTCAAAGGGTTCTGCACTTGTAATTAGTTGTAAAGGCATCTGATCCCTTTTTCTTGGTTGATCAAGATGTTGACAATGGTCACATGTCTTACAATACTCTTTACAATCCTTTTACAATGTTTCCCACCACAAACCAGCAAGTAGGATCTTGCGCACTGTTGCATCACCTGCATAATGGCTACCTGCAATACCACCATGTGCTTCTTCCATTATATCCTTTCATTCATGCTCCAATATACAACGATGTAACACCTCATCTCAGCCTAATTTTTAAAAATCACCACTGATTAACATGAATGGTGCCGCGCGTATAGCAATTTGCTTCTTCTCTAAAGCTTTCATGCCTTCTGGTGCCATACCAGTCCTTAGAAAGACAACAATGTCCTCTATTTCTGATGGTGCATGTTGTAACCTATATAGTTTTGCATTAGGCATGGTCTCTTCTATTGTTTGTGCCTCTTCTCCTGATTGAATTCTAGACAAGTGATCCGGTCCAAAATTGCTTTTCCCTGGTTTTACCACAACTGTAAAGTCAAACTCTTGAAATAAGAGTATCCATCGGCATATGCGCCCCTATAAAATGGGCTTGTTCACCAAATACTTCAATGCCATGTGATTTGTATAAAACAAAAATGGTGTGGCCAACAAATACTGATGAAATTTGTGCAAGGCATAGATCATGGACAAGGCCTCGCACTCTGTAGTGGTATAATTCTATTATGTAGGGGTCAACTTCCTACTAGCAAAGTAAATGGGATGATCAATGATACCTTCTCTCAGTTGAGCTAAGATAGCACCAATGGTTGTGCCAAAGGCATCCACATGAACATGAAAAGGTTTATCTCATGAATGAAAGTGCAAGATAGGCACGGTAGTAAGTTTCTTCTTCAATATCTCAAATGTGCGCTGCTGCGACTCCCCTAATAGAATGTAACTTTCCCCTTGAGAAATTCTTCCAAGGGTGTGGGAAATTTTGCATACCCTTTTATAAACTTCATGTAATACCCTGTATGACCCAAAAATCCACGCAACTCACTCTGACTGGCAGACACTTTCAATCCTACGATGACTGCAACTTTAGCCAGATCAACCAACAACCCTTCCTTATAGATAATGTGTCCTAAAAGTATGCCAAAGGGAGTAGCAAAGATGCAATTCTTGATGTTTAATGAGATACTCAAATGTCTACATCTTTTAAACATTAAGCGTAGATTGTCATAATGATCCTTAATTAGCCCATAAACACTCCAATCATAAAGATAGACCTGTAAGAAGTTGTGAATAAAATCCTTGAATGCTTGTACCACTATCCTTGAAAATACAGCAGGTGCATTGTTCAATCCAAAGGGCATCATAGTATAGGTAAAGCTTCCCCATTCAGTAGTGAAGGTGATCTTCTCTTGATCTTACAGGGAAATCCTAACCTGATAATACCCTGAGAACCCATCTGTAAATGAATATATCTCACGCCCAGCCACTCCCTCTAATATTTCCTCTGTGAATGGTGTAGGAAAGGGATATGTAACACATGCTGCATTCAACTCTTTATAATCAACACAAATTCGAATCCTGCCATCCTTTTTTATGCTTATCACCATAGGAATGACCCATTCTGATTCATCCAATGGTCTAATGATCCTATATTTCTACATCTTGTCAATTTCCTCCATTACTTTCTCACGCAAATTGGGATTCATCCGATAAGGTCACTTCCTAACATGGCGCACACCTTCCTTGAGCTTTATCTTCATTTCTCCAAGTGATTTATTTATGCTAAGTTCATGGTATCCTCTTGGGAATAAGTCCTCATAGTCTCTAAGTAATTCTATGATCTTGGCTACTTCTGATTCTGACCAGTAATCCCCAATTATCACCTCCTTAGATTTAGCTTTTGTGCCTGTACTTACCTTTGTTGTCTTCATAAGTTCATGATATGTGTGTGCATCTACATCTGCACTGGCTAACACTTCATGTGTTCCATGTGAATGATCCACTTCCAAGTGATCAACTTCCTCATAACCAATTATGTAAACCATCTTCCCCTTATCTTTTTCCAGAGAAGCGCACTCAAGTAATATGATATCATCTTCTTCATCCGCAAAATGTGCCCCTGTCTCTGTCTCACCAAATAATTCCTGAATAAGTTCTTCCGCTTTCCCACTGTCTCCCATGGTTAAGCGCTTGATAAAGCTTAAAGTTGTGTTCACTAGTGGTGTAGATGAAAAGAATTCAAAAGTTTGGATCATCCTTGCAGTTAAATTTTGCCAATTTCCAGTGTCGTGAAATAATTTAGCACATACATACCAAACACGTGTGTAACCTTGTAGAGTAGAATAAAACCGATGCACCCAAAGTGAGGGTGGTAATGCTTCTTATCCTACTATCCAGAGTCTCTCACACTGCTAGATATGATGCTGAGCAGGTTGATCACCACGATAAGGGAAAAATTTTGTAGGTGCATTACTTCTTGAAAACCTGGTTGATAAGGAGGTCCTAATTGTTCCCCATTCTAAGAGATTATCCCTGTGGACCACCCACCAGTGCGCTGATGTCCCACCCAAAGTATATGACAACATATCCCATCGTTTAAGCTAGTCAGCCCAGTTTTCTTTCATGGCCTATAAGAATCCAGCCAAATCTTCAGATCTAATATAGCGGGGTACTGAGTGACCTATACACCAGACAGAGCAAAAACCATTTTTGCAAGTAACCACGCACTTAACTTCATGCCCCACCAGTTCATAAGTGCCATGAGCCCAATTACCACAAGCAATACTGGTAGTATCCCTGATTGACTGAGAATCTTCCCAATGAAGGATTCCTTCCTTAGATGGCTCATTGACCTCTAGGTCCCAAATAATGCGTATATAGATTCTGTTCAAGTTCTCTTCGCTTAAAGGTTCCACATATGGTATGGATTTCCCATTTGTCAATGGTATTATGACCCTTTCCTCCTTGTTCTCAAAGCTGATATACCCCTTGTTAAACCTCAAATCAACATTGTTTGCATAACACCAAGGGCGCCTAAGTAAAGCTAGGAAGCTATCTGCTTCCGCAAGTGCTAGCACTTAGAAGTCTCCTGTGAACTTGACCCCTTGTATAGTGATAGATCCATTCTTCAAAACTCCTATGGGAGTACCTTTCATTCTGTTTGCCATGAACAATACATTAGATGATGGCTGTAATGGGGGTCTCCCCATTTTTTCCCACGCATCCAATGTATGTACATTCACTTCCGCACTTATGTCAATCAAAATATTGCTCAACATCCACCCGTCCACAACAACATTCAAAGTGATCTCCTTGTCATAGTCAATGTTATCGATGGGAAGATTTGCATGAAGTTCCCACGCGCGGAGTATTCCCCTTCAACTGATTTCCTAATAAAGGAATAATATTCTCTTGGCACAATGTTCTACATATCTCTCTGATGTCGTCAATATCAGACGGGGCCTGTTCTGTATCCTTATGCTCCAATTTCCGAGACTACTCTTTTAAACCCTGTATTTCACCTTGAAGGCTTCTAAGGACCTCCATCGTTTCCTGATAGACTTCTTTCTAATGAGCTGGATCTGGATACCTAGCATGCAAAACCTCCTCCCTAGTGATTGTCGACTTTTGTTACAAAACCTATCTTGTGCATGCCGCCTTAGCTCGTGTGGTTATTTAGACTGTTACTACCTCAGGTTCTGGTGTTAACTTGGGCATCCATTGATTCTCTACTACACGCTGGATTCTAACCATCCATGCACCTTTGTTTTCTTTCTTGTGCTACTTACTGAGATGCTCATACAAGTTCAGACACTCTTCATAACTATGCCCCTTTCAACAAAATGAACAAGAAATATTCTGTGGGCATTCGCTCCTATAATGGTCAAGTGAGCCACATGTATAGCAAGTTCCTTGAGGGAATTCACTCCTTCCTCCACCTCGGCCTTGTCCTCCATATCCTCCTCGATATCCTCATCCCCTTTCATGAGCCCCTTCAAACCTTCCGTCATTCCTGTCATAGCACATTTGATTATACTCCCTATCCTGATGCTCATTCTTTCCTTTAGAATTATCAGCCACACTCACTTGTCTTACCCCAATATCAATGGCATCATGGATCTGAATAATCAATCTACAGTCCTCGGTATCATGGGTTGTGGACCTATACATTTTACAAAAGGAGGATGCATTCTTCCTGATCGCGCGTTGTAGTAGGGGGCAGTGACTAGCATCATGATTCAAATGGAAAATCTCATAGTCTAACAACAGTGAATGTACAGTTCTACGATGGAAACTATCCTTGGTGTGGCCTTCTACTTCATAATCTATACACTAGATTTATGAGCGCGTTTCATTAGTTGAGTTTGCCAATAATTTCTCTAATTGTATTGTCATAGCTGTTATCTGAGCTTCCAAGAATGGACTAACTCTAGTGTCAATACTCCCAACTACTTCAGCGTGCAAAGTTGCTTCCAATGCTTCACGCGGGTTGGTATAAGTTTTATGAGATATTGTTCTTTGAAATGGGGTAATCAATCCCCCAACAAACCATTGTGCATGCTGACTTGCATGAATGTCATAAGAGAGTTTGGATAGAAGTGTTTTAAAATGGGCATCATACTCACGTACACTTTTAGTAGTGCCTTGCTTTATATCCTTGAGTGTGGTTATACTCTTCTGCTCAAACTCTGGGATATGGAACTCTTTCAAGAAATCATATTTCAATGTTGCATAGTCAATACAAGTTTGATTGGGATCAAACTTCCTATACCAATTATGCGCGTACGCCTGTAATGTAGTAGAAAATTGACTTGCCTTGCACTCAGAAGTCATGATACCTTTCGCGCGCCACAATATTTCACACATATGAACATGTTCAGCAGCATCCTCGATACCTTTGTACTCTGGGAGATGAAGGGACATCTTCATATAAATTTTTTGGGGTTGTTGCAGGCCTTGACCACCAGACCTAGAACCTCCTTGGTGTCCTCTTCCTCCAAAACCACCTAAACCATCGGAACTAGAACTTCCCATACCACCTGATCCTCCTCCAGGATTTGGAATAGGGCCATTGGATGCACTCCCCTATGTCCCAACAGTGGTACTATACTGGACCCCTACATTCTGTGAAGTAGTCTCAGTTCCAAAAGTGAATCCCACACTTGGTGCGCTCATATTCTGTGTCGATGATGAGCCTGAAAATGTACCCCCAAAGAATAATGAAGCTATCTGTGCTGCCATTGATGTACTTGTTATCTGACTTATTTATGCTCTTTCACTTCCTAAATTAAAACTGTGTTTACCTGATGTACTAGATACTGGAAAACCAAGCACAAGGGCTAGGTTAGTAGGTTGGCTTAGCTGCATGCCCGTGGCCCAGGTCATATCTACTAGCACACTTCCATGTGAGGCCGAAGAGGGTTCTCTATCATGCTTTCCTAGATGGGGGAGTTCTTGATGCTCTTGCTCTTCTTCCTCCCCATGAGCCTCAAATCATTCACGAGCCATCTCTCTCCACAACACCATCCATTCTGTAATTTCTTGTTTCTTGCATAATTCCCTGTCATGCGCCTCATCATACTTCAGCCACCTCTCTTCACTCTACCATGCTGTTGCTAGGTCTGCCATCTTTCACCAATCCTGTTCCTGCCCCTGCACGTGGAGATTTTTAGCTTTCCATGGGTTTATCTTCCAAGTTCAATGTTACCATCAATATTTTGATTATCAGTGGAATACCTTGTAAATACGCCCCTCTAGGATATTGTAGGAACTAGAACTCTACTACCTCCAGGCACGAATAAGTTGAAATTGAATACTCTAGAATATAGCTGTTTAGAACACTGTGAAACCAGGTATCTACCGCACGAGTCCAACTCAGGTCAGCATCATATAGTGTTTGAAATTCCTCATGTGTCCAAACAAGTGTGCGATACCTCTAATTCCACATAGATGCATATGCAGTCAACCATTCGTATAATTCTACTGGAAAGATAGCAAAGAAACTCTCATACAAACTGTCATACAAATTATACTCTACCCAAGTACATGCACTAAATCCGGATCCAGTGTCAAACCTCAGTGCGTATTCTTCCTCCATATTATGAATCCACTCTTCAATGCTCACAAAAGTTAGCCGGTATGTCTTCATCATGAACCATTCTGAAACAACTGAAAAAGAGGTCCAGGCAACGGAACCAATGATGCAACTTAGAATTCTTAGATAACACCTAGTCACGTTGGCACATCACTCAGCCTAGGCTGAGCGCTCACCTGAAGCACGCAAAGGTACCAGGTCCCTCTTAAGGGTTGCTGCAGAAGAATGGTAGCATGATGAAGTAGTATAACAATATTTAGAAACTAATCCATTTATACATCATTACACCGTACCAGATCTATAAGTGCTTAAGTGTAAATCATCATGATAATAATAGTATACATTGACAAACATATCAGACATTGTTGTTTGGCCAATATTCTTCATATATTCATCATACCAAAAGTACAAAAGCTTCATACAATACTAGACATGCGCGCATGGATCTGTAATTATCTAGTCTCATGCACTCATGTATCTCCAACCCTTTAAAGCAGTATGTGTCCCTTTCTATCTCTTACTAAGTAATTCATTACATATATATAGGGTGGGGGACTAGCCCTTCATTGCTTAACTCTACCAAAATAGGTCGCATGCTAATAATAGCCACGTGCCTTTTACAACTATAGCCATACATGCAAGTATGTTGATAGTTACCTATAGTGGTGGATCTATTCTTAGCTTATGCCCATGCAAGAGTGATTTGACATGCTCTTTGAAATCTCCACAAAGAGTGGTGCGCAAATCTCGGCATCACTTTGTGTGCTCCACACGCCAACCTCCAAGAATAGCCCTGATCTCCAAAATCAGCTAAGACCCAAAAGTCTGACTCTACACCTTCGCATGTGATTCCTTCCTATACCTTTGCGCCTTTTCTCCTGTGCTGTTCTGCCATGCGGACTCTGTGTGTGAGTTCTACTAAGTGTTTTCTCTTATCAACAATCTAAAATGTAACAATGCAATAGTATGTGTGGATGGAATAGAATAAACTTCCCCTTTCTATGATGTGTATGCAGAAATATGCATCCCTTATCCCTTGAATAGATGCTAGATGGATTCCTTTGAAGTGTTTTAGTGCCTTAGGAATGCAATATTAGGGGATGAAAGTAATGCTTAGTGCTTGGTCCCTCATTTTGAAAACATAATTATGTAATTGTATGATTTCCTTATTTTAATTTCATAATTGACAACTAGAATGTCGACTCATAAGTGAAAAATATGCCCAAAATATAAAAGATACCCAAAAAGAGAAAGTAAGGTAAGAATGGTTCAAAGGAACCTAGGAGGGACAAGATTTTTTGGGCACTACTATCCTAGCTGGGTATTGGTGTCTGAATCCATAAAATATAAACCAGTTAAGTTCCAAATGAACTGTAGGGTATGGAGGACCAAAGAGAAAGCAAGAGACAAAGAAAAGAGTCCAAAGATAGTTTTCAACCACTAGTTTCCTTGTTTAGGAATCACGTAAATTCTTAGATGATTTTAGGACCCAAAAATGTACCCAAGTGCGTGATTTTGTATCTACGGGTATGAATCCCCTCTTCCCAAAAATTCATAACTCTATTACACATCACAAATATCTTATAATAAGTGTACTCTAATTGGTTCATATTTCAATTTCCATTAATTTGCAAAGCTTAATGTTGGTTATAAACATTTTGAGCACAAATACATCACCTAACACTCATTCAAAGACTAAGGGTTCATTTCTTAAGGAGCCTGGTTACTCATCATTTCACTTAGTTTTTATTGTGAGGGAAAATATCCCATGATGATAAAAGGATAATCTTAAGCTAATATTATGCTTACAGTACATCTTGAAGATAGGGATGATTGGGAGAATTTATAAGATACAAAAGAGTCACTTGAGGTTAGTGTTCAAGTCAAAAGTTAATGTTCTATAATATCATGTTCTTGAAGGAGATGTCTTATATTATCTTTAATGTCATAAAATGGAGACTTAGCAAGTAGTAAAAAAATCACAATTCTAACCTTTCTAATGGGTCAACATCCTACCGTTAGCAATCCCATATGTTAAGGTTTAGATACAAAATGATGTCCACATATTAACTTCAAAAATTTCCTAGGATTAGTTTTAAATTTTATTCCCAACTACCCTAAGGGGTCTATTCCCAATTACATGACAAAGTTAGTGTTCAACAACTTAATCCACCCAAAACCTCTAAAAATTCAAAGGTGATCATATATTAAATTCTAAGGAAAAAAATTCCATTCATAAGGCATAGTGATATCCCAAAAGGTGTTCAGTTACACTATGAAATAAAGAGCAAGGTTGATGTTAGAGCTCAAAATTGCACCCGCATTCAGATCATAGAAAATATGAAATTTGAGTCAACATGGGAATGTATCCAATTTTTGATACTTGAAGTGAGACAGGCCTCTAGATAAGTTTGGCTTCCTCTACTTACCTCTACTGCTAAAACTACTCCAAGAAATTTAAATGCAATTATCTAGCTCTACTTTAACCTTCCAAGGAACTATGGTGAAAAGGTGATGATAACATAAATCCTAATCTACAGAGGTGACAACACTAGAAAATAAGAAGAGAGGGAATACAATGATAATGAAGAGGATTGGATATGAGACACAAATCAAAATCACTTCCAGAATCCACTTTTACGATACACATCAGACAAAGATTCATAAAATGAAACATACAACACACATGCGAATGAAAGAAAGGAAAGGTGATGGGCCACCGTATCTTCCAATAATTTAACTAACAACTTCTTCTGGTAGTGTCATTATAAAACCAAGGTTGTGTCCTAGGCTATATGAAATTAAGCCCTATGCATTCATTAATTTCGTTGGGTCCTTTTTGGGGTGTTTCTGTTAAGTTTTCCTTCGTTCTCTACTAATCTATGGAAACATAATACTAAGCTACATAAATGAAAGTACTATGAAAGGAAATTGTTAATATAGAATTGAAGTACACACACCAAAACTAAGTCACCAAATTGAAATAACATACTTATCGTAAATGGAAATGCTAAATTGAAACAATGAGACTGAAATATATCAAAGCAAGGAAAGTAACTTAATTCAATTAATCACTCACACTTCAAACCAATATTTTAAATTAAATCATTTAGACTTTATCTTACTAGTAAATATAAAACATAGAAACTCTCCAGTCTCCTTGGTCGAGTGGTCCCTTTCTCTTCCTTGGGATAGATTTCAACTCAACACCAAAAATTATTCAAAACAACATCTATTGTATTGATTCAAAAATAAGTTCTTTTACATCCTCCACGAACTGTATGTCTAAATAAAATAGTACTTACAAATGTATTGGTATTAACTAATTAACTCATTGTTTTTCAAGGACATGCCTATATATAGGCTTAAACAGTTATACATTATGCCATAACTATATGCATTGGAATCGTTCATCAACAATCCTACTGAATAATATAAAAATGCTAAAAAAATGCTTCATGTCTGTAGGACAGTTGGAACAAGCCCTCCACTAAGCATGATATCCATAGACTCAATTCCTTGATCACTATTCCACATATTGGCAGTAAATTTCCATCATTACCCTACACATGCCACCATAATTCACTCATAGAGGCGGTTAGTAGGAAGTTACATAGTCAACGGTTTACATGAACATAATCAAGAGAAATGCATTAACTTTACTAGGACAAAGCAATGTAAAGCATCCCCATGCACTTAATTAATCATGTTTAAAGACAAATCAATAAATACATAGATCATATAATGAGTCAAATAATGAACCCATCATTTCCCCTACATTTTACCTATTGCATGTCCTAATGCAAATTCACCTCTTCCCTGATTTCTTCCCAAGTTGGTGAGCCATGTCATATTCCTTGAACTAATCAGCATATTGCTTCCTTGTGTCGTTTCATCCCTAAGTTGAGGAAATAACCTCAACCCAAGATATGAAAAAATCATGGGATTGAGCATCATTGTTCTTACATGTGGTTAGGGGATGAGAAGAAGAGGTGGCCTTACCTTAACCCCAACCCATTCATCATTATATTCTTTGTCATTTTTCTCAGATAGTTGATGTATTATTGTTACGAGTACATCACCTCGCCTCATACCCTAGCTGAGATTCTGAGGAGAAATGAATTCTCATCTTTTCAATGGTAAACTCAATGTATCCCATCTCTTATCACAGGTATGTCTTGCTTCACCAAGGTGTTTCTAGAAATAGGCCTCAAAATCTTGTATGTATTTATGTAAAACCTTTGAAGTGTTTGTACCAACACCAGCCTGATAATATAATGACCAAAAATTCTTCTTCATGGATACATCATTGTGATGAGTTGGTTGAATGAAGAAACTAATAGTTTGAGCTGTCTGATTAAAAGTTTTTATTTTTTCACTTCAAATAATTTGATTTCCTAATAAGGACTTAAAGGCCTTAATCTGAAAATCTCCCACAAATAGATTAATAAAGAAGTCGGGCACATTTGTGACTAACACAAGACATCTTTTGCCTGAGAAATTTTTAGACAAAGTACATTTTATTATCCCATAATAATAAATATCCATACCACATGTACCTCCTTACGAGCCATGTGCCCCTTTCATTTAAAACATGACTCATGTGACATGTATTTTCATGATTATTCATTTAATGTTATTTTGTGCCATAAGATATGATTTGTACTATCAATAAATAAGTTGAGATTTGATTTGCGAGTCCAAGTAATTATATATAATTAATGCAATGTGGAAATTATTTAAAGTCCAATATCCATAGTGAATTAAAATGCACTTACCCCTGCCAGATCAGCTCACCGAATTAAGTAGATTTCCATTTCCCGCGCTCATAGAATGAATATGGATTAGTTTATAGTCTAACAATAATCATTTCTATCCTTTATTGAAAACAAAACATCTAACTAAGGGAAGAAGATCGAAAGCATGATCATATTCCTTTATTCAAATTCAAAAACAATTATTTCTGATGGGAAAAGCCTAGCACCTCCACTGAATCTATTTCCTTGCATAGGAACATATCTTTGTTAAAGGTTTCCTTATCCAGAGGACACTGATACATCCTTAATCTATGTACATTCATGAGAATATTTCTTATGTGTCCATCAATCATAAATAATCTAATAGAGTCGTTGTTAAACACTTTTTTGATCTGGTATGGTCCTAACCAGCATGTTCTTAGTTTTCCTTTGAAATGTTGATATTTTGAATCAAAGAGTAGGGCCCATTCCCATTCATTAAACTTCATGTGTTTGATACTTTCATCATGTGAGGTTTTCCTCTGACGTTGGAGAATTTTTTTTTTTGTTTTTCTTCCATCCTCATCTCATCCAATTCATTCATTTGTATCACTCTTTCACGTTATGCCTCATCTAGGTCAATTCCTACTTCCAGTGTTGTTCTCCAAGTCTGCAAATCAAATTCCACAAGTAACAGTGGCTTTTTTCCATACACAAGTTCATATGGGAAGAAACCAGTAGCAGTCTTCTAGGTTTTATTATAGGCCCACATTGCTTTTGGTAGTTTTGGTACCCAATTCCTCCTGTCTAAATTGACAACCTTGGTCAAAATGTTCTCAACCTCTCTGTTTGTGACCTCCGCCTTCCCATTGGATTGGGGGTGATATGGTGATGATTTTTTATGCTTGATTTGGTAGATTTCCAAAAAATCCTCAATCATGTCAGATAAAAATTGAGGTCCTTGATAAGATACAATGGCTCTAGGGGTGCCAAATCACATCATTATTTAATTGTACAGAAAGTCAACAACAAAATCCTCATTGGCTGATGCCAATGTTTGAACCTTGTCCCATTTTGTGACGTAGTCAATTCACACCAAAAAGTACTATTTTCTAAAGGGTGGGGGATCAAAAGGTCCAATGAAATGAATTCCCCATTTCTCAACTAGTCCTAAGACCAGTTAAGGGTTAAGAGGCATTTCCACAAATATTATAGGCTTCCCCATTCTTTGACATTCATCGCATTACAACACATACTTCTTGATAAACTTGTGAAGAGAAGACTACTAATATCCAACTCTAAGGACTTTGTGAATTGTCCTCTTCACTAAGTAATTTTCTCCTCCATGATCATCATGAAAAGCTCTCAATATGTAATACACTTCATCTTCCTAAACACACTTGCAAAGAACCATTTCATGACATCATTTAAATAAAATTCCATTGCACCATTTTTATGTTGCACTATTTTTAACTAATCATATTCGTTCCTTGTTAGTTAAATAGGAAGGAAACTTCCTTGTGGTTAAGTAATTTGCAATATCAGAAAACCATGGAGGTTGAGTTGATACTGCAAAAAAGTGTTCATCCAAAAAGTGATCTTGGACTGCTTCTTCATCACTTGAAACATTTAATCTTGAAAGAAAATTAGAAACAACATTAGCCTTTCCTAACTTATCAATAATGGTCAAATTAAATTCTTGCAACAAGAGTAACCATATAATAATCTTGCCCCTTACTACTGGTTTATTCATCAAATATATTATGTTCAAATGGTCAGTATAAACAAATATTTTGTATCCAGTAATGTAATGTCTGAATTTATTTAGAGAGTAAACAAAAACTATAAATTATTTTTCTGTAGTGGTGTAATTTCTCTCCGTAGGGGTCGGATTCTTGCTGATAAAATAGATGGCATACATATGATCTTCCTCATCATTTTATCCAAAAAAAAATCTCATTGTTGTGTTAGAGGCATCAGTATGAATATGTAAAGGTTGTCCCCATTTAGGTCCTCTCAAACTGGAGCAATTGTCATATTCTCTTTGATAATCTCAAATACCTTCTGACTCTGAAGAGACCATTCAAAAACACAATATTTTGTTAGTAGAGAAAACATAGGTGTAGCAATTTTACTAAAATCCTTAATGAACTGCATGTAATACCATGCATGTCCAAGAAGTCTCTTGATGTCAGTCTGATTTGTTGGCATAGGAAACTTAGTTATTACCTCCATCTTTCTAGGGTCGACATGTATCCCTTTGATAGAAATATGATGACCTAAAACAATTCCTTGATCAACCATTATCAAACATTTTTCAGGACTCAAGGAAAGTTTGTGTTGTTCACATCTAGTTAATACCTTTTCAATATTATCCAAAGATTCATAAACAGTTGAATTGTGGACAGTGAAGTCGTCCATGTAAACTTTGACATGGTCATTTGTAAGATCCACAAAGCTAGCCAAAACTACCCTCTGGAAGGTAGCAGGTACATTACAAAGTCCAAATGGTAGAACTCTATACAAAAATGTACCCCAGGGATAAGTAAAAGTGGTTTTATCTTGATCAACAGGTGCAATACTAATTTGGCTATACCCACTAAACCCCTCCAAGAAGGAGAAGTATTTATTTCCTATCAGATTATCTAGGACCTAATCAATGAAAGGAAAAGGGAAGTAGTCTTTCTTGGTGGCTTTATTAATTTCCCTATCGTCTACACAAATTATTCATGTCCCATTTTTCATAGGAACTATAACTAGTTGTGATACCCACTGACTATTTGATATAGGATAAATAAATCCTACCTTTAGCAATTTTTTGATCTCATTTTTAACTGTCTCTCAGAGATGGATTAATTGTACGTTGTGTCTGTCTCAAAGCTTTAATATCCTCATTGTAAATATGATGAGTGTAGATGCTTGGATGAATCCCCTTCATGTCAGTATAATCCCAAGAAAATTATTAGGAATGCTTACTCAAAATTTCAACAACCTGAGTCTCTTGGCAAGCTTCTAAATTATTACCAATGGTCAACTCTCTTCCTACGTCAACACTCACTTGTTTGGTGTCTTTCAAAATAGTGAGCTCAACATCAGCAATTTAATTTTTCAATGGAAAAACTTGAGGCTGAAGCATGTGAAAAATATTCATATTTTCAAGAGACATAACCTTAGCTAAATGATAATAGAAATCAATGATTGTACATGTGTCATGATAAGTATAGGTTTCTATATAATCTTCATTAGCAATGTGACTCGCCAAGGAAATATTGTCACCTGAGTTCAAAACATATGGCTTCATAGCCTAAGTGTCAATTTTCGTAGCCATAGTTCAAATTTCCAAAGCCACAACATCCACTTCATTGGGCATTTAGTGTGACTCAACAATTTTTTCCATGTGATTTTTGACTGCAATGGTGGTGAGATAAGAAGAACTCAGTTTCTTAGTATCTGAAAAATTTACCTATACATGTTCACAAACATCCACAAATGGTTGAGCAGGAGGGTATAATGATTAATTATTTGATTTTTGCCCATTTAAAATAGTCATTTTTCCTTATCTACAATCAATATATGTTGCAACAGTGGCCAACCAGGGTCTTCCTAAGATGATTGGGTATCCTAACTTCCAATCTTTAGGTTGTTAGACCATGAAATCCATAGGATACTCCCAAGATTCAACTGTGACCATCACATCCTCAATTATTGTATGTGGTATAGTAATAGAGTAATCTGTCAATTAGAGAATGGAATTGGTTGGCTACAATCCTATTAGAGACAACAAACTAAACATATATGTAGTTATAACATTGATGGTAGAACCAAGATCCACTAAAACATTAGATACTGACTGACCATTTACAAAAATAGTGATGATCGAACTCCCAGGATCCCCGTACTTTGGTGAAATAATCTTTCTAGCAACAAGATCAGCTAGATTCCTTTCCACTTTAACCATTTTTGGGTATTTCCTTTTTCTTCATAGTGTCTTTATACACTAGTTTCTAATGGTCTGGTTTAACTTAGGAATGTCCCTTATTGCTATTAGAAGTGGAAATTAGTCTTGCATGGCTATTTGACATCCACAGATCATTTCTTTTTATCTTAGCACCCTAGTTCTATGTGGATTTCGAAAACCTTCCACGGCTTACCCCAATGATGTGACTTGCTTCATGTGACTCGTAGCCTGTCTGTCACTAATTTTTTAGCCTGCAGCACTATTTATAATAACGTAGATTTGAATATCCACACGCAGATTATTTTCTTCATCCCACGGAACTTTCTTCTTGTTGCAATTGTGCAAAGATTCTTTGCGGTAATGTTCCTCCATCTGTGGCATGCTCAAAGCCTCCGGAGTTTCTTCAAATTTTCCTCTGAATATTTGCCAAGTCTAGCACTTGTGCAAGTTACCTGGATTTTGCAAGGGATGCAAAATTTGGAAACAGTTAAGCTTAAGGGGACTATTCCATACCATAAGGGTTGATATTTCAAATTATAAGTTTGGTTCACGCTTTCCGCCTAAAATGGAAAAATGAACATGAAATTTTTTATACTTTTCTTTGAAGGCTAAGATATTTCCTAGGTCAATACATGACTAGAAGGTAAATGAATTACGCCATTACCATATTACTACCATTAATTTTACTAGTACAATCACATCTAAAATTACTATGGTACAAAAAATTTTAAATAACAAGATTTTAATTTCTTTCTCTTGATGATGATTTTGTTAGGGAAACATATCTCTAGTGATCACATTGATAAGTTATATATGTTGGTGAATGTAAATATAATATTGTAATATTACATTATGCTTATAAAATGTGATATATTATTGTTATATTAACAATAATATATATATGGTTTAAAGTTGTTATAAACAACTCATGTAATTAGAGTTGATTATTTGGAACCCAACTAAATAGGATTTGGTGGAGATAATATCTCCTTGAATACAGGAGCAGTTTCTCCTATATATTGTAGATGTAATCTCAGATGTATTCAATGAGAAAATAATAAAGGAAATATATTATTAGTGTTTTAAATTCATTGTCTGGTTTTCTGTGTAATGTGCTTATAATTTCTATCGGTGGTATCTGAGCAGGTGATTCATCATGAGATTCTAGAAAGGAATCCATACACCTTGGTAGTTTTTTATGTAAAATCTCAAGACGTTGTTGTGCCAACACCTTGCATACACTGAGTGCACCAGTCAATATTAAAAATTTCTTCCACCAGTTCTTTTATTCGTTGTAGCATAAAAGAACTACACTAAGAGGATGCATTTTACTGTAAAATATTGACAGCATGGTGCACACTTTGCAAAGGGATATTTTAGATTAGTTTTTTTTCACATTGATGCCTTCAACCCGTGCATTGTAGTCATACACTCCGATTCTATCATTTGAATCGTACATTTTCCAGATTCATGGGAGTATTTAGTAGTTTTTCCTTTATTATCTATTGTCAGTTTGTTCATGAAATTAGGGATTAACCAGTGGTAGACATGCATAGATGGAAATTGGTTGTATTTGCTTTGAATTAATTACAAGAGTATCAATACATCTTGTTGTTTTCTTATCAAAAATTGATTATATAATAATATATTTCCATTGAATTTGTTGTGTCTGAGCATGTAGATCTGAGCCAATAACCTATGCATTCTGCCAAGTTTACTTCTGTCAGGTTTCAATATTCAATAAAATTTTGTTGCCACGAAGTTTCACCTTTCCACTTTTTACCAAGTTGGAGATAACATTTGGATCAGTTTAGAATTTGGATTTGTTGCATGCTAGGGAAATAAGCTCCAACTCATCCATTCAAACCATGACCAGACTTGCATTAAGATCAAATTTTATGAGTTAAGTCTATTTTTATTTGTATTTGTAATAGGCAGTTGTTTTGTTATGTTAATTTTATATTAATTTGGGTCACTCATCACGTGATATTTTATTTTTTAAGTTTTATATTTATATCTAGTTAAAATTTTAATTATCGTCAAGTTATTAAAATGTCAAAATATTTTCTATCATCAAAAGATTTATCAATTTGAGTCATTATTAGTGAGTCAAATTCAAAATATCTAGCCGAATTGTCATTTATAGTTGTCAAAGTTGTAGTTGTCTAGTTAAAATTATTGAAAAAAATTATCTTACGGATGCATTTTCACTGTAACCCAATGACCAAGTTAAAATTTTTCTTCATGATCAAATTCGGTTGAGTTGGCAGCACATCCACTCGAGGAAGGAGGGACTGGAGGTTGGAGGTCAATCAACGATCTCTCATCAGTCACCAATGATGGGGCTACAAGAAGCTCTTGTGGCATTTTGTGGTGTGAGTTTACTTTTAGTTGTGTGCTTCAGTTTCATAGTACCTATTTTACAGTATGTTCGAGTTTTAGTTTTCATTGTTCAAGTTTATATAAGTGGAAATTTCACATTGAGTGGGGGAACATGATCCAATGTTCCATTTCCAGTTTTTAGTTAGTGTGTATGAGCAATAGAATTTGGAATATTTTCCTATGTTATTCCCTTTGGTGAAATGTGATGAGAGCCGATGATATTTA
>JAHRHJ020001410.1:0-12500 GCA_019776745.2 Taxus chinensis
ATGGCATGTGTTTGGGTGCATGTGTGCATGTGCATGTGTCCGGGTGTGCGTGTGAGTGTTCGTGTGCGTGTGCGTGTGTTTGTGCGCATGTGCGTGTAAGTGTGCGTGGTGCGTGTTCGTATGTTTGTACGTGTGTGCGTGTGTGCATTTGCATGTGCGTGTGCGTCTCTGTGTCTGCGTGTGTGTTTGCGTGTGCGTGTGAGTGTGCGTGTGCTTGTGCATGTCTACGTGTGCATTTTTACATGTCCGTGTGTGTGTGTGCGTGTGTGGGTGTTCGTTCGTGTGCATGTGTGTGTGTGTGTCTGTGTTTGTGTTTGTGTGTCTGCATGTGCGTGTGCATGTGTGTGTGTTTGTTTACGTGTGCGTGTGTGCGTGCGTGTGTGGGGTGTGCGTGCGTGTGTGTGTGTAGGTACGTATGCGTGTGTGGATGCGTGTGTGTGTGGGTGTGCGTGTGCATGTATGCGTGTGTGTGTGCATGTGCTTGTGGCTGTCTTTTTGTTTGTGCGTGTGCGTGTGGGTGTGCGCTTATGCGTGTGCGTGTGCATGTGCACGTGCGTGTGAGCTTGCGCGTGCATGTGCGTGTGCGTATGTATGTGCGCGTGCGTGTGTGTATGCATGTGCGTGTGCTTGTGCGTGTGCATGTGCGTATGCATGTGCGTGTGCATGTGCATGTGCATGTGCGTGTGCATGTGCATGTGTGTGCGCATGTACATGTCCCTATGCAATGTGCATGCTCATGTGTGTGTCTGTGTGTGTATGCATGTGTAGGTGCGTGTGCAGTTTCATGTGCGTGTGCGGGTGCATGTGTGCATGTACATGTCTCTGTGTGTGCGTGTGAGTGTGCATGTGCGTGTGCGTGTCTGTGTGCATGTGCGTGTGCGTGGTGCGTGTTCATGTGTTTGTACGTGTGTGCGTGTGCGTGTGCGTGTTTGTGTCTGCGTGTGTGTTTGCGTGTGTGTGTGATTGTGATTGTGTGTGTGTGTGTGTGTGTGTGTGTGTGTGTGTGTGTGTGTGTGTGTGTGTGTGTGTGTGCTTGTGCGTGTCTACGTGTGTGTGTGTGTGCATATTCGTGTGTGCGTGTGTGTGTGGGTGTTGGTGCATGTGCAGGTGCATGTGCGTGGTGCGTGTGTGTGTCTATGTGTGTGTGTGTGTGCATGTGCTTGTGTGTGTGCATGTGTGGGTGTGCGTTCATGTGCGTGTATGTGTGCGTGTGCATGTGCATGTGCATGTGGGTGTGTTGGTGTGTGTGCCCGTGTGAGTGAGTGTGTGTGTGGTTAGGGTTTAGGGTTTAGGGGTTGTGCGTGTGAGTGTGCGTGTGCGTGTACATGTGTAGGTGCATGTGCAGGTTCGTGTGCGTGTGCGGGTGCATGTGTGCGTGTGCATGTGTCTGTGTGTGCTTGTGCATGTGCATGTCTGTGTGCATGTGCATGTGTTTGTGTGCATTTACGTGTGCGTGCGCGTGTGTGTGTCCTCGTGTGCGTGTGCGTGTGTGTCTGTGTGTGTGTGTGTGCGTGTTTGTGTGGGTGTGCATGCATGTGCATGTGCATGTGCGTGTGCGTGTGCGTGTGCATGTGCTTGTGCGTGTGTGTGTCTGTGTGAGTGTGTGTGCGTGTTTGTGTGGGTGTGCGTGCATGTGCGTGTACGTGTGCGTGTGCATGAGCGTGTGCGTGTGAATGTGTGTAGGTGTGTATTCCTGTGCGGGTACGTGTGTGTGTCCGTGTGAGTGTGTGTGTGTACGTGTGCATGTGAGTGTGTGTGTGCTTGTGCATGTCTGTGTGTTTGTGTGTTCCTATGTGTGCATGTGCTTATGTACGTGCGTTTGTTGGTGTGTGTGCATGTGTGTGTGTGTGTGCGCGTGTGCGTGTGTGTGTAGGTGCGTATACCTGTGCGGGTGCATGTGAGTGTGTGTGTGTGTGTACGTTTGTATGTGAGTGTGTGTGTGCTTGTGTCTGTTTGTGTGTTTGTGCGTGTGTGTGTGCTTATGCCTGTCTATGTGCATGTGTGTGTCTGTGTGTGCGTGTGTGCATGTGCTTGTGTTTGTGCGTGTGTGCGTGTGCTTGTGTTTGTGCGTGTGTGCATGTGCTTGTGTTTGTGCATTTGTGGGTGTGCGTGCATGTGCGTGTACATGTACATGTGCGTGTGCATGTGTGTGTGTGCGTGTGCATGCGTGTGTCGGTGCGTATGCTTGTGCGGGTGCGTGTGTGTGTGCATGTGAGTGTGTGTTTGTACGTGTGCATGTGAGTGTGTGTGTGCTTGTGCCTATCTGTGTGTTTGTGCGTGTGTGTGTGCTTGTGCCTGTGAGTGTGCATGTGGTTGTGCCTATGTAGGTGCATGTGCTTGTGCCTGTGCCTGTGTCTGTGCGGGTGCGTGTGCTTGTGCGTGTGTGTGTGCGTTTGTGTGTGTGTGTTTGCATGTGCGTGTGTGTGTGTGCGTGTGTGTGTGCGTGTGCGTGTGCATGTGTGTGTGGGTGTGCGTGTGTGTGTGTGTTTAGGTGCGTATGAATGTGTGGGTATGTGTGTGTGCGCACGCGCGTGCGTGTGTGTGAGTGTGCGTGTGCGTGTGTGTGTGTGAGTGTGCATGTGCTTGTGCCTATGCCTGTGCAGGTGCGTGTGCATGTGCATGTGCGTGTGCGTGTGCGTGTGCGTGTGCCTGTGCGTGTGAGTGTGTGCTTGCGCGTGCACGTGCGTGTGCGTGCGCGTGTGTGTGCGTCTACCCATCTGTCTGCGTGTACGTCTTTGTCTACTTGTGCATGTGCGTGTACGTGTGTGTGTGCCTATCTGTCTCTTTGTGTGTGTGTGTGTGTGCATGTGCCTGTCAGTTTGTGTTTTTGTGTGTTTGCGTGTGTTTGTGTGCATGTGCTTGTATGTGTGCGTGTGTTGATGTGCGTGCCTGTGCGTGTGCGTGTGCGTGTGCGTGTAGGTGTGTGTTCGTGTTCATGTGCATCCATATGTGTGTGTCTGTGTGTGTGTGTGCATGTGTTCGTGCATGTGCAGCGTGCATGTGCGTGTGCGGGTGCTCGTGTGCATATGCATGTGTTCGTGTTTCTGTGTGCGTGTGTGTGTGTGTGTGCGTGTGCGTGTGTGTGTTTGCGTGTGCATGTGCGTGTGCGTGTGTCTGCGTGTGCATGTGTGTAGGTGTGTATGCGTCTGCGTGTGCATGTGTGTTTGTGTATGTGTACGTGTGTGTGTGCGTGTGTTTGTGCGTGTGCCTCTTCCATTTTGTGTCTTTGTGCATTTGTGTGTGAATGTGCCTGTGAGTGTGTGTATGCCTGTGAAGGTGGGTGTGCGTGTGCATGTGCGTGTATGTGTATGTGTGCGTGTGCGGGTGCGTGTGCAGGTGTGTGTGTGTGTGTGCGTGTGCGTGTGGGTGTGCGTGCGCATGCGCATGCGCATGTGCGTGTGCATGTGTGTGTGTGTGTGCGTGTGCGTGCGCATGTGCGTGTGCGTGTGCATATGTGTGTGTGTGTGTGCGTGTGCATATACGTGTGTGTGTGCGTGTGCGTGTACATGTGCTTGTGCATGTGCATGTTCATGTGCGTGTGCGTGTGCATGTGTGTGTCTATGTGTGTGTGGGCGTGATCGTGTGCGTGTGCTTGTCTGTGTGCATGTGCATGTTCATGTGCGTGTGTGTCTGCCTGTGCCTATTCCTGTGCCTGTGTGTAGGTGCATATGCATGTGCTCATGCATGTGCATGTTTGTGCGTGTGCGTGTGCTTCTGTCCATCTGTGTGTTTGTGCGTTTGTGTGTCCATGTGCCTGTGACTATGTGCATGCCTAAACAGGTGCGTGTGTGTCTGCGTGTGCGTGTGCGTGTGCGTGTGCGTGCGTGTGCGTGTGTGTGTGTGTGCGTGTGCGTGTGCATGTGCATGTGCGTATGCGTGTGCGTGTGCGTGTGCGTGTGCATGTTCGTGTGCGGATGCGTGTGTAGGTGCGTGTGCGTGTGTGTACGCGTGTGTGTGTGCATGTGTGTACATGTGCGTGTGCATGTGCATGTTCGTGTGCGTGTGTGTGTGCATGTGTGTGTCTGTTGGTGCGTGTGCGTGATCATGTGCGTGTGCGTATGCGGTTGCGAGTGCGAGTGCGAGTGCGTCTGCGTGTACATGTGTGTGTGCATGTGCATGTGTGTGTATGTGTGTGCATGTGTGTCTTCCTGTGCCTGTGCCTGTGTGTGTGTATGTAAGTGCACGTGCGCATGTGCATGTCCCTATGCGTGTGCGTGGTCATGTGTGTGTCTATGTGTGTGTGCATGTGTAGGTGCGTGTGTGGGTGCATGTGTCTGTGTGTGCGTGTGAGTGTGCGTGTTCAAGTGTGTGTCTGTGTGCGTGTGTTTGTGTGCGTGTGCATGTTTGTGTCTGTGTCTACATGTGTGTTTGCGTGTGCATGTGATTGTGCGTGTGTGTGTGCTTGTGCGTGTCTACGTGTGCCTGTGTGCATGTCCGTGTGTGCGTGCACGTGTGGCTGTTCGTGCGTGTGCATTTACGTGTGCATTTGCGTGTGCATGTGTGTGTGTGTTTGCGTTTGCGTTTGTGTGTCTGTGTGTGTGCGCGCGCGTGTGTGTGTCTTTGCGTGTGCATGTGTGTGTGTCCTTGTGTGCGTGCGTGTGCGTGTGTGTGTGTAGGTGCTTATGCGTGTGTGTGTGGGTGTGCGTGTGTGAGTGTGCGTGTTCATGTGTGTGTGCGGGTGCATGTGTGCATGTGCATGTGTCCGTGTGTGCGTGTGAGTGTGAGTGTGAGTGTGCGTGTGCGTGTGCGTGTGTTTGTGTGTGTGTGCATGTGCATGTGCGTGTGCATGTTCATGTGCGGGTGCGTGTTCATGTGCGGGTGCATGTGTAGGTGCGTGTGCGTGTGCGTATGCGTGTACGTGTGCATGTGTGTACATGTACGTGTGCATGTGTGTACATGTGCGTGTGCATGTGCATGTTCGTGTGCATGTCTGTGTGCATGTATGTGTCTGTGTGTGCGTGTGCGTGATCGTGTGCGTGTGTGTGTGCGGTTGCGAGTGCGAGTACGGGTGCGTCTGCGTGTGCATGTGCGTGTGCTTGTGCATGTGTGTGTATGTGTGTGCGTGTGCGTGTGCATGTGCGTGTTTGTCTGCCTATGCCTGTGCCTGTGTATGTGTGTGTGTGTGTGTGCACGTGTGCGTGTGCGTGTCCCTATGCCTGTGCGTGCTCATGTGTGTGTCTCTGTGTGTGTGTGCGCATGTCTAGGTGCGTGTGCAGGTTCATGTGCGTGTGCGGGTGCATGTGTTCATGTGTGCGTGTGTGTGTGTGTGCGTGTGTGTGTTTGTGTGCTTGTGCGTGTGTGTGGTGTGTGTTCGTGTGTTTGTACGTGTGTGCGTGTGCGTGTGCGTGTGTGTGTCTGTGTTTGCGTGTGTGTTTGCGTGTGCATGTGTGTGCTTGTGCGTGTCTACGTGTGCCTGTGTGCATGTCCGTGTGTGCGTGCGTGTGTGGGTGTTCGTGCGTGTGCATGTGCGTTTGCATGTGCGCGCGTGTGTGTGTGTAGGTGCTTATGCGTGTGTGGATGCGTTTGTGTGTGGGTGTGCGTGTGTGAGTGTGCGGGAGCATGTGTGCATGTGCATGCGTCCGTGTGTGTGTGTGCTTCTGCCCATTTGTGTCTTTGTGTGTTTGTGTGTGAATGTGCCTGTGAGTGTGTGTATACCTGTGAAGGTGGGTGTGCTTGTGCGTGTGCATGTGCGTGTATGTGTATGTGTGCGTGTGCGGGTGCGTGTGCAGGTGCGTGTGCGTGTGTGTGTGCGTGTGCGTGTGCAGGTGCGTGTGCGTGTGGGTGTGTGTGCGCATGCACATGTGCGTGTGCGTGTGCATGTGCGTGTGTGTGTGCGTGTGCGTGCGCGTGTGCGTGTACATGTGCTTGTGCATGTGCATGTTCATGTGCATGTGCGTGTGCATGTGTGTGTCTATGTGTGTGTGGGCGTGATCGTGTGCATGTGCTTGTCCGTGTGCATGTGCATGTTCATGTGCGTGTGTGTCTGCCTGTGCCTGTTCCTGTGCGTGTGTGTAGGTGCGTATGCATGTGCTCATGCATGTGCATGTTTGTGCGTGTGCGTGTGCTTCTGTCCATCTGTGTGTTTGTGCATTTGTGTGTCCATGTGCCTATGAGTGTGTGCATGCCTATACAGGTGGGTGTGCGTGTGCGTGTGCATGTGCGTGTGCGTGTGCGTGTGCGTGTCCGTGTGCGTGTTCATGTGCGGATGCGTGTGTAGGTGCGTGTGCGTGTGTGTACGCGTGTGTGTGTGCATGTGTGTACATGTGCGTGTGCATGTGCATGTTCGTGTGCGTGTGTGTGTGCATGTGTGTGTCTATGTGTGCGTGTGCGTGATCGTGTGCGTGTGCGTATGCGGTTGCGAGTGCGAGTGTGAGTGCGTCTGCGTCTGCATCTACGTGTACATGTGTGTGTGCCTGTGCATGTGTGTGTATGTGTGTGCATGTGTGTCTTCCTGTGCCTGTGCCTGTGTGTGTGTATGTAAGTGCACGTGCGCGTGTGCATGTCCCTATGCGTGTGCGTGGTCATGTGTGTGTCTGTGTGTGTGTGCATGTGTAGGTGCGTGTGCTAGTTCATGTGCATGTGTGGGTGCATGTGTCTGTGTGTGCGTGTGAGTGTGCGTGTTCATGTGTGTGTCTGTGTGTGTGTGTGTGTTTGTGTGCGTATGCGTGTGCGTGTGCATGTTTGTGTTTGTGTCTACATGTGTGTTTGCGTGTGCATGTGATTGTATGTGTGTGTGTGCTTGTGCGTGTCTACGTGTGCCTGTGTGCATGTCCGTGTGTGCGTGCGTGTGTGGGTGTTCGTGCGTGTGCATTTGCGTGTGCATGTGTGTGTGTGTTTGCGTTTGCGTTTGTGTGTCTGTGTGTACGTGTGTGTGTGCGTGTGTGTCTTTGCGTGTGCGTGTGTGTGTGTCCTTGTGTGCGTGCGTGTGCGTGTGTGTGTAGGTGCTTATGCGTGTGTGTGTGGGTGTGCGTGTGTGAGTGTGCGTGTTCATGTGTGTGTGCGGGTGCATGTGTTGATGTGCATGTGTCCGTGTGTGCGTGTGAGTGTGAGTGTGCGTGTGCGTGTGCATGTGTTTGTGTGCGTGTGCGTGTGCGTGTGTGTGTGCGTGTGCGTGTTCATGTGCGGGTGTGTGTGTAGGTGCGTGTGCGTGTGCGTATGCGTGTACGTGTGCATGTGTGTGTACATGTGCGTGTGCATGTGCATGTTCGTGTGCATGTCTGTGTGCATGTATGTGTCTGTGTGTGCGTGTGCGTGATCGTGTGCATGTGTGTGTGCAGTTGCGAGTGCGTCTGCATGTGCATGTGCGTGTGCTTGTGCATGTGTGTGTATGTGTGTGCGTGTGCGTGTGCATGTGCGTGTTTGTCTGCCTATGCCTGTGCCTGTGCGTGTGTGTGTGTGTGTGTGTGTGCACGTGTGCGTGTGCGTGTCCCTATGCCTATGCGTGCTCATGTGTGTGTCTCTGTGTGTGTGTGCATGTCTAGGTGCGTGTGCAGGTTCATGTGCGTGTGCAGGTGCATGTGTTCATGTGTGCGTGTGAGTGTGTGTGTGTGTGTGTGTCTGTGTGCGTGTGTTTGTGTGCGTGTGCGTGTGCGTGGTGTGTGTTCGTGTGTTTGTACGTGTGTGCGTGTGCGTGTGCGTGTGTGTGTCTGTGTCTGCGTGTGTGTTTGCGTGTGCATGTGTGTGCTTGTGCGTGTCTACGTGTGCCTGTGTGCATGTCCGTGTGTGCGTGCGTGTGTGGTGTTCGTGCGTGTGCAATGTGCGTTTGCGTGTGCACGTGTGTGTGTGTGTAGGTGCTTATGCGTGTGTGGATGCGTTTGTGTGTGGGTGTGCGTGTGTGAGTGTGCGGGAGCATGTGTGCATGTGCATGTCCGTGTGTGCGTGTGTTTGTGTGCATGTGCTTATGCGTGTGCGTGTGTGTGTGCCTGTGCGTGTGTGTGTGCGTGTGCATGTGCGTTTGCGTGTGCGTGTGTGTGTCTGCGTGTACGTGTGTGTGTGTGTGTGTTTGCATGTGCGTGTGTGCGTGTGTTCAAGCGTGTGTGGGTGTGCGTGTGCGTGTGCATGTGCTTGTGTGTGTGTGTGCATGTTCATGGATGTGTGTGTCTGCCTGTGCCTGTTCCTGTGCGTGTGTGTAGGTGCGTATGTGTGTGCTCGTGCGTGTGTGTGTGCTCATGTGTATGCGTGTGCTCGTGCGTATGCATGTGTAGGTGCATGTGCATGTGCGTGTGCGTGTGCCTGTGCCTGTGCCCTTGCCTGTGCCTATGTGTGTGCGTGTGCGGGTGCGTGTGCATGTGCATGTACGTGTGCGTATGCATGTGCATGTGCGTGTGTGTACATGTGCATGTGTTCGTGTGTGTGTCTGTGTGCATGTGTGTGTCTATGTGTGTGTGGGCGTCATCGTGTGCGTGAGCATGTGTGTGAGTGCGCGTGTGCGTGTGCGTGTGCGTGTGCATGTGCTTGTGCGTGTGCTTGTGCATGTGCGTGTGCGTGTTCATGTGCATGTGTGTCTTCCTGTGCCTATTCCTGTGTGTGTAGGTGCGTATGCGTGTGCTCGTGCGTGTGTGTGCACGTGTGCATGTTTATGCGTGTGCGTGTGCTTCTGTCCATCTATGTGTTTGTGCATTTATGTGTGCATGTGCCTGTGAGTATGTGTATGCCTGTGCAGGTGCATGTGCGTGTGCGTGTACGTGTGTGTGTGTGTGTGCGCGTGCGTGTGCGTGTGCAGGTGCGGTTGCGAGTGCGAGTGCGTGTCCGTTAGCGTCTGTGTGTGCATGTGTGTGTGCCTGTGCATGTGTGTGTATGTGTGTGCGTGTGCATGTGTGTGTGCGTGTGTGTCTGCCTATGCCTATGCCTGTGCGTGTGTGTGTGTGCGTGCACGTGCGTTTGTGCGTGTCCCTATGCGTGTGCGTGCTCATGTGTGTGTGTGTGTGTGTGTGTGTGGATGTGTAGGTGCGTGTGCAGGTTCATGTGCATGTGCGGGTGCATGTGTCTGTGTGTGCGTGTGTGTGTGCTTGTTTGTGTGCGTCTGCGTGTGCATGTATTTGTGTTTGTGTGTGTGTGCATGTGCATGGTGCGTGTTTGTGTGTTTGTATGTGTGTGCGTGTGTGCATTTGCGTGTGCGCGCGCGCGCGCGCGTGTGTGTGTGTGTGTGTGTGTGTGTGTGTGTGTGTGTGTCTGCGTGTGTGTTTATGTGTGCATGTGAGTGTGCGTGTGCGTGTGCTTGTGCGTGTCTATGTTTGTGTGTGTGCATGTCCTTTTGTGCGTGCATGTGTGGGTGTTCGTGTGTGTGCATGTGCATGTGCATGTGTGTCTGCGTTTGTGTTTGTGTGTGTGTGTCTGTGTCTGCGTGTGCATGTGTGTGTGCGTGTTCGTGTGTTTGTACGTGTGTGCATGTGCGTGCGTGTGTGGGTCTTCGTGCGTGTGCGTGTGTGTGTGTGTGTTTGCTTTTACGTTTGTGTGTCTGCGTGTGTGTGTGTGCGTGTGCTTGTGTGCGTCCGTGTGTGTATCCGTGTGTAGCTGCGTAAGCGTGTGCAGATGTGTGTGTGTGTGAGTGTGCGTGTTCATGTGCGTGTGTCCGTGTGTGCGTGTGAGTGTGAGTGTCCATGTGTGTGTCTATGTGCGTGTGCGTGTGCGTGTGCGTGTGTTTGTGTGCGTGTGCGTGTTCATGTGCGTGTGCGTGTGCATGTGCAGGTGCGTGTGCGTATGCGTATGCGTATGCGTGTGCCTATGCATGTGTGTACATGTGAGTGTGCATGTGCATGTTCGTGTGCGTGTGTGTGTGCATGTGTGTGTCTGTGTGTGCGCGTGCGTGTGCGTGTGTGGTTGTGAGTGCGAGTGCGAGTGCGTCTGCGTCTGCGTGTGCGTCTGTGTCTTCCTGTGCATGTGTGTGTGCGTGCATGTGTGTGCGTGTGCATGTGCGTGTGTGTGTGCGTGTGCGTGTGCGTGTGCGTGTGCGTGTGCTTGTGTGTGCGTGTGTGTGCGTGTGTGTGTCCCTATGCGTGTGCGTGCTCATGTCTGTGTCCATGTGTGTGCATGTGTAGGTGCGTGTGCAAGTTTGTGTGCGTGTGCGGGTGCATGTGTGCATGTGCATGTGTCTGTGTGTGCGTGTGCGTGTGCTTGTCTGTGTGCATGTGCGTGTGCATGTGTTTGTGTTTGTGTGTGTGTGCGTGTGCGTGGTGCGTGTTCGTGTGTTTGTATGTGTGTGCGTGTGTGCATTTACATGTGTGTGTGTGTGTGTGTGTTTGTGTCTGCATGTGTGTTTATGTGTGCGTGTGAGTGTGCGTGTGCATGTGCTTGTGCGTGTCTACGTGTGCGTGTGTGCATGTCTGTGTGTGCGTGCGTATGTGGGTGTTCGTGCGTATGCATTGGCATGTGCGTGCGTATGCATTGGCATGTGCGTGCGTGTGTGTGTGTGTCTGCGTTTGTGTTTATGTGTGTGTGTTTGCGTGTGCGTGTGCATGTGCGTGTGGGTGTTCGTGTGTGCGTGTGCATGTGTGTGTGTGTGTCTATGTCTGTGTGTGCGTGTGAGTGTGCTTGTGCGTGTCTACGTGTGCGTGTGTGCGTGCGTGTGTGGGTGTTCGTGCGTGTGCATGTGTATGTGCGTGTATGTGTGTGTGTTTGCATTTACGTTTGTGTGTCTGCGTGTGTGTGTGCGTGTGCGTGTGTGCGTGTGCTTGTGTGCGTGTGTGTGTGAGTGCGTGTGTGTGTGAGTGTGCGTGTTCATGTGCATGTCTCTGTGTGTGCGTGTGAGTGTGAGTGTGTGTGTGCATGTCTGTGTGCGTGTGCGTGTGTGTGTGTGTTTTTGTGCGTGTGCGTGTTCATGTGCGTGTGCGTGTGCATGCGTGTGTGCATGTGCAGGTGCGTGTGTGTTTGCGTATGCGTATGCGTGTGCCTATGTATGTGTGTATATGTGCGTGTGCATGTGCATGTTCGTGTGCGTGTGTGTGTGCATGTGTGTGTTTGTGTGTGCATGTGCGTGTGCGGTTGCGAGCGCGAGTGCTTGTGCGTGTGTGCTTGTGCGTGTGTGCATGTCTGTGTGGGCGTGCATGTATGGGTATTCGTGCATGTGCATGTGCGTGTGTGTGTGTGTGTCTGCGTTTGCGTTTGTGTGTCTATGTTTTCGTGTGCATGTGCGTGTGTGTGTTTGCGTGTGCGTGTGCTTGTATGCGTGCGGATGCGTGTGTGTGTGGGTTTCCGCGTGTGTGTATGCGTGTGCGTGTGCATGTCTTTTTGTTTGTGCGTGTGTGTGTCTGCTTATGCGTGTGCATGTGCGTGTGTAAGTGGGTGTGCGCGTGCGTGTGCGTGTGCGTGTGCGTATGCATGTGCGTGTGTGTGTGCGTGTGCGTGTGCGTGTGCGTGTGCGTATGCATGTGCGTGTGCGTGTGCGTGTGCATGTGTGTGTGCCTGTGCATGTGTGTGTATGTGTGTGTGTGCTTGTGCATGTGCGTTTGTGTCTACCTGTGCGTGTACGTGTGCGTGTGCGTGTGCGTGCGCATGTGCATGCTCATGTGTGTGTCTGTGTGTATGTGCATGTGTAGGTGCGTGTGCAGGTTCGTGTGTGTGTGCGGGTGCATGTGTGAATGTGCATATCTCTGTGTGTGCGTTTGAGTGTGCGTGTGCGTGTGAGTGTGCATGTCTGTGTGCGTGTGCATGTGTGTGTGTCTATGTGCGTGTACGTGTGCGTGGTGTGTGTTCGTGTGTTTGTACGTGTGTGCATGCGCGTGTGTGTGTCTGTGTCTACGTGTGTGTTTGCGTGTGCGTGTGAGTGTGCGTGTGCGTGTGCTTGTGCGTGTCTATGTGTGCATGTGTGCATGTCCGTGTGTGCGTGCGTGTGTGGGTGTTCGTGCGTGTATGGGTGTGCGTGCGTGTGCGTGTGTGTGTAGGTCCGTATGCGTGTGCGGATGCATGTGTGTGTGTGGGTGTGCGTGTGTGTGTGTGCGTGTGCGTGTGCATGTGCTTGTGCCTGTCTTTTTGTTTGTGCGTGTGCATGTGCGTATGCATGTGCGTGTGCGTGTGCATGTGTGTGTTCCTGTACATGTGTGTGTATGTGTGTGCGTGTGCATTTGTGTGTGTGTGTGCATGTGCATGTGCGTTTGTGTCTACCTGTGCCTGTGCCTGTGCGTGTGTGCGTGCATGCGCGTGCGCGTGTGCATGCTCATGTGTGTGTCTGTGTGTGTGTGCATGTGTAGGTGCGTGTGCAGGTTCGTGTGCGTGTGCGGGTGCATGTGTGCATGTGCATGTCTCTGTGTGTGCGTGTGTGTGTGGGTGGTGCGTGTTCATGTGTGCGTGTGCATGTTCGTGTTTGTGTCTGCGAGTGTGTTTACGTGTGCGTGTGTGTGTGCTTGTGCGTGTCTACGTGTGCGTGTGTACATGTCTGTGTGTGCGTGTGTGTGTGTGGGTGTTCGTGCGTGTGTATGTGAATGTGTGGGTGCGTGTGTGTGTCTGCGTGTGCGTGTGCATGTGCGTGTGTGTGTTTGCGTGTGCGTGTGCTTTACCTGTGCGTG